>JABCPV010000072.1:0-167838 GCA_016584345.1 Suillus ampliporus | reverse complement strand
CGAGTAGGCAATATTTTTGCTTATCTTCCAGCTTCTGTAGTCGTTGTTGTAGCTATACACTCGTTAGTATGATGAATGCAATACGAAAGAAATGGGCACAGACCTAGAGCACAGAGGCCATGGACTTACATGTCTGGGAGGAAAGCTGCGTCAAGCCTAGCGCGTCACCTAGTGGCTGCGTCAGTGCCGCGTCACTGTTGCGTCACGCCGCGTCACAGCCGCGTCACGACCGCGGCAGGCGCGTCACGACCGCGTCAAAATAGCCACGCCCGTATGCAACGACTAGTCAACAAAGATATAGAGCTACATAAGAGTGGTACAAATCTTGATAGCGAGCGGTGAACTAAATTACAGTGTCAGACTCAAATGCAAGAGGAGAGAGTGACCTCGTACTGGATACAAATGCGTTACTTACTGCCACTGTTGCTGATCTCGTTTGCCTTCGGGGTTGTACGTTCTAGGTGTCGTGACAGGGTAGGGCTGACGGATTCGAGTGCGATCGCTGGGGTACATATCAACGGTTCCAGACTGAGCGTGTCGACAAATAAATATCATCGAACCTAATATAAAGCTACATCAGTTTTTGGACCTTTTGGTGATAGAATTACGCACATTTGCAAGTTTCTGCCCTTCGTCTAAAATAACGAGGCAAGACTGCAGACCCTTCAGACACCACTGCCTTTCGAGCCAGGAGAGGATATGACAATTCCGGAAAGCCTGGAATATATGGCTGAGCGCATTATCCCATGGATGAGGAGCACACGAGAGATGGACGGCCCAGTTTTGACAGGCATACTTGAGAGCATCGGAAGTGGATCGACTTCGTCCCTGCGCTTCGTTTGCAAAAGTTATGAAGGCATCCATAGCACAGATGATCTCCCTCTCTGGTGGACAACGAACTTGTGGGAATGCAGAGGTGGAATGATCCCGGTGCCTTAAGGCCAGGAATGTCGGAAACATCAAGAAATCCGGCAAACTCTTGAAATGCTGGACTACTTGGAAGGCTGGCAGTAAAGGCAATTCTGCAACAATGATATGCTGGCTGATGGCTTCCAACGTACTTGAGAAATCTTGCATTGTAACCCAGACAGATGCCGCAGGAGTGGACCGCCATACTTGGCCACCAGGCGCCTGCAGCCAGTCTTGGCCGCCCGGGGTGTGCAGCCACCCTCGCCCTGCCTGGGTCTGCAGCCACTCTAGCCCTGCCTGGGTCTGCAGCCAGTCTTGGCCGCCTGTGGTCAGTAGCCACTCTTGTCCTGCCTGGGTCTGCAGCCATTCCAGCCCTCCCCGGGTCAGCAGCCACTCTGGCCCTGCCTCGGTCCGCAGCCACTCTAGCCCTGCCTCGGTCTGCAGCCACACTCTCCCTCCCTCGATCCGCAGCCACTCTACCCCTCCCTCGGTCTGCAGCCACTCTGGCCCTCCCTCGGTCCGCAGCCATTCTTGTCCTCCCTGGGTCCACAGCCATTCTTGCCCTCCCTGTGTCCGCAGCCACTCTGGCCCTCCCTGGGTTCGCAGCCACTCTGGCCCTCCCTGGGTTCGCAGCCACTCTGGCCCTCCCTCGGTTCGCAGCCACTCTGGCCCTCCCTCGGTCTGCAGCCACTCTGGCCCTGCCTCGGTCCGCAGCCACTCTTGCCCTCCCTCGGTCCGCAGCCACTCTTGCCCTCCCTGGGTCCACAGCCACTCTTGCCCTCCCTGGGTTCGCAGCCACTCTAGCCCTCCTGGGGTCCACAGCCACTCTCGCCCTCTCCGGGTCCGCAGCCACTCTAGTCCTCCCCAGGTCCGCAGCCACTCTGGCCCTCCCCGGGTCCATAGCCACTCTAACCCTCCCCAGGTCCACAGCCACTCTCGCCCTTCCTCGGTGCGCAGCCACTCTCGCCCTCCCTCGGTTCGCAGCCACTCTCGCCCTTCCTCAATCCACAGCCACTCTTGCCCTTCCTCAGTCCACAGCCACTCTCGCCCTTCCTCGGTGCGGAGCCACTCTCGCCTTTCCTCGGTGCGGAGCCACTCTCGCCCTTCCTCGGTGCGTAGCCACTCTCGCCCCTCCTCGATGCGCAGCCACTCTCGCCCCTCCTCGGTGCGCAGCCACTCTCGCCTTTCCTTGGTCCGCAGCCACTCTCGCCCTTCCTCAGTCTGCAGCCACTCTTGCCCTTCCTCGGTGCGCAGCCACTCTTGCCCTGTCTGGGTTGGCAGCCAGGCTCGCCCTCCCAGGCTCTGCAGCACGGATCGCATGTCCGTGATTCGAAACTGGGATGGCCCGCACACAGGCTGTGTCTCCAACGAGCTTCGCCTGCTCCTTGTCTCCAGCGAGCCCGTCCCGTCCTCAGTCTCCAGTGGGCCGTGTCTGCTCTTGGTCAGGCAGCAGTGCAGCCCCTGGCCCTGCAAAAGGTCGATCCCCTGGGCCTGCAGCCAGTCTCGTACGCGCTGGGTTTGCAGCCAGCCTCTCCCGCACTGGGTGCGCAGCCATTCATCCCCGCCTTTAGTCCGCAACCAGACCTGCCCACTCCTGGTCTGCAGCCAGTCATCCCCTCCTTCGGTATGCAGCCAGTCATCCCCTCCTTCGGCATGCAGCCAGTCATCCCCTCCTTCGGTTTGCAGCCAGTCATCCCCTCCTTCGGTCTGCAGCCATGCATGCCCATCTAGGGTTTCTAGCCAAGGTCGTAAATCTGGACTGTGATCTCCCCGAAGCCATAGGAGACCTATAAGAACTGACAGTGGCTCCAGCGGCCGAACAAGGAATGTTAATGATTTATTTAATCTCTGGGGGTCCTGGCGTTCCATAGCTTGGCTCTGCCTCTTCAATTCTGAGAGCGCATCAAGAAGGGCCGTGCTTTCTGGAATCTCTTTCATCATCAAGCGGAGAGAGGATTGAGCGAGTAGGGAGTGGGGTGATGGCATGTCGCAGACATGAGGGAGGCTGCAGTTTGAGGCGTCGGAAACATAGTCACGAACGGATGAGTGATAAATATTCACGGGGAGAGTGCTGTCGGTAGGGATATCCATGACAGATCGTAGCTGTACTAGTGTTGTCTCCACATCCCTGCCTGAACCACGACCAAGAAGCTTCGATATTTGTGACATCGGTAGAGGGTCCGCAAGGGCAGCCACGACCGACAAGTGCATGTATGCCCGCTCGGGGCTGGTGCATGTGGAGAGGATGCAGTCGTATAACTTGTAAACCTCCGTTCCTGGTAATAGCTCACACGTTAGCTCGAGCATCAGTTGCAACCGATCGTGGGGATCATTGTCTTCGTCGTCGATAAACTTCATCATCGTGGAAGCCACGATGAAACGTCTGCCCGCTCGGCTCGCCAGTCGCTCAAGTTCATCCTTTGATGGAAGCGGGAATTCGGGATGGCGACTTTGTAGCTCTTCGAAGGAATGTCGCAAGAAAATACAAATGTCATTGTCGACATCTGCGCCGTCTAACGAGATGATCGTAGCAACGCTCTCCCCAGAAATTTTCACTGGTATCTCGCACACCAACGGGCGCACCTCTTCTTTCTGCATGACTCTACAGATATGCGATTCTGAGCGACTCGTAAGCAAAATATGGGTCACGGGCAAATCAGGTTCACGAAGAGCTCGTGCAAGGAGAAGGATGAGATCAGCAAGCTCGGCTTCGGATGTGCATTCATCAAGGGCATCGACGATAAACGTCAAAGGCGGGCACCCGCGCAGCCTGGATTGGAGCTTCCGGAGAGGTTGGAGAAAAAGCGCTTCCATCTGGTCGCGGAGAGACTTGTTGGGGTCTAGAAGTGAGGGGTTGTCGTGGATAGCTCTTTTCACGTCCGAACGAATGCTGGGAAAATTGCTAGCAAGCTGGTAGACAAGCGTTGCAAAGAAATATCCAGTAGTGCTGCGCTCGGTGTGCTTGCGCGAGAAAAAGAATGTTCCTGCGAGCCGCTTTTCGAAGTTCGTATCCTCTGTCACTTTCAGATCTCTCATCCTGTCAGCGACAGTGAACGCGACAGCAGACTTTCCGACGCCCGCCGTGCCATGCAGCCAAATGAGTTGACTCTTCTCCCGCTTGTCTAATAATGTGTGGATGTGGCCGAGAAGGTCCACCCGGGTCCCTTGCAAACATTTCGGATGGGGCTGGCGTTCACGAGAGTCATATTCAGCACCCTTGACAGCGACCTGAGATAGCCTCTCCCAAGTCCCTTCAAACGACCGAGAAGCTGTCGATATGGTTAGAGAGCGAGAGAGGGATAAGAGATTGAAATATTGACATTGATCGTGACTCATTTCAATGATAGTTGTGAAACGATTTGTGCGATGGAATGGCACGACTCAGGGAAGTCCTGACCGGGTTCGAGGTGAGGTTAGAAATCATATCTGGGCAATGGGTATCTGGAGGGACCACGCACGAATATTTGAATCAAAGGATCAATATCCACCCTGTTGTGAAAGTGTGAACGGCCAGTCGAGAGCGTATAGCGTGATGGAGATGGGATGGGTGGATGGACGTTTAAATATATTCTGCTGCGGAAAGCTAGCTGTGTGGTGGTTAATGCGGTTTGAAGGACGAGTGAGCGCTCGTCTGGCTGCACCGCCGCCACAGGAGGACACAAGACTGCTGTGGGTGCCGGTATTCAATATTGCTAGCCCACATGGGCCACTAGTAACTACAATTGAAGCCAGACAGCACGAGCAACAGTTCAAACAGTGACGTTGGCGTACTACTTAATCTCTAGATTCTCCACAGGTTCAATAGAATTGAAGAGATGCAGTTAGTATGTTGACATGATTATGTTAGAGTTTGAACGCACTACTGGGATCATGATGTAGACTTGTGACCATCTCTTCGATGAGATCACCAGTCTAAGACTCTAAGTACTTTGAGTCACCTTCTGTGCACCCTCAAGTCGTAGATATCTGTGAATTGCATATCCAGGAGCTCTCCTACGACCCACATTATGATGTTATAGCACAAATCAGGCGTGCATTTCAGCTTCAGCAAATCCCCCAGACTACCAGTCCCATACATGCAGGCACCGAGGACAAGTGTCTCATCATGCACCAGCCTGCTGTGTGACTTCTTCAAGTTCAAGATGCATGGTTGTAGTTGTCTGTTTGCCAACAGCTTCCATTCCTAACACAGTCAAACATATCATCAATCTAATGCGGCAACACCATTCCACACCACTCGTTGATCATCTGCACTCCAGCAGTAGTAGTACAACTTC
This sequence comes from Suillus ampliporus, assembly GCA_016584345.1. Lineage (NCBI taxonomy): Eukaryota > Fungi > Basidiomycota > Agaricomycetes > Boletales > Suillaceae > Suillus > Suillus ampliporus. Next base: position 162,652 of record JABCPV010000072.1, on the reverse strand, counting down.
AGTGTGTCAGGCCTTTCTATAAGTTCGCAATGACCTTCCCCGTCTCGACACTCCAGCGACTTCACAACCTCACTTTCCCATCGTGACTTCAAACGCTTGCATCAGTGTTGAAGGCTTTTGGAGACAATATTTGCTGATGCTATGGTGGTTCACTCCTCACTCATCCCCCCTATCCCTCCTGTGGTCGCTCCATTCTCCAGGTCCCATCGTCGGAGTGGACTGTTATCCGGACATGTGATGAGGCGTCATCCTGGCCGCTAGTGCAAATATATTGTACCCAGCTGGCGTGACCTCGCATCATCTGGTTGGGCGTGACCGCTGGCGTCTGTTGTTTTTTACTGGTCAGGGAAGACATGTTCAGCGCTCGGCGTCTCGATTACTACGGCAGATCGTGGATTATGCAAGAGTATGAATTTTTGGTGAGTCGCTCTGCCATCGAAGGCGCAGGATATGCTCACGAGAACCTGCCTAGAAAAATCCCATCCTGACTCACAAGGACGGCGTCGGGACCATGTATGGAGTAGTTACGTCGGCGTTACTCGAGGATATCTTTGCAGCAGTCCTGTAAGCTAGCGATCAGTCTCAAGTTGCCTGGCAGACCGCCGTTCACATCAACTCCCTTAGATGCACTCCAGTCACCAATGCGAGGGACCGACTGCAAGCTGAGACGGTGGGAGCTGTGGAAGCTGCAAATGTTCGTCGAAATTTGAGGTGTGTCCCATGCATCATCCTCTGTTTACTTCACAGGTTACTAAGTGCTGTGTAGGCGACGCTCTCATATCCCTGCCACTGGCGCTATGGCTTTCTATATGTCAGGAACTGCCCAAACATTCGACAGGGTGCGATATCTCTTTTACACTCTACAGGTTTCTTCCAGCCTGTCTATTTTCGAAACTGATGTCTTCATCATGTTTGCAGACGTTGCGACATGCTGTCTCCATCTCGACTACTCGACATCGCTACTTAAAGGAAGACGCACAGTTGAGAGTATTGAAAGCTTACCCGTGTCTCGCTCACCGTCACTCTTCCGCAGCTCGGTCTTGACAGATGGTATGGTGAGTGGTACGGGGTGATGCACGACTTGGAGCAACCTAATTTAGACCGTGACGAATCGGATCAGCACCTCAAACAAAGCAAGATCCTGACCATGAGTTTATCGGGAGAGCAAAGACATGGATGGGAGGCGGTGGATAGAAAGTTTCATATGAATTGACAGCTTAGCACTTATAAAGCCCCTTAACGAAATGTCCGACGCTCTAAGCCCTCCCAAGCCTTTCATTACGTAATGTTGTAAGAAAAATTTATAAAAAGGTTGAATACTCAGCGCTCAGCGCTCAGCCCTTGCACCATCCGTCCAGAATTTGAAAGACACTGCGAGTGAACCAGATGCGATTTCTGTTCAATCATGTCTGGTTCTCTCACAAAGTCTTTCGGTGATATCACAGCGCTACCGTGAATCAGATACAACCCTTGAGGACTTTCACCAGCACAACGGTGCGTTCCACAGCATACTATGCGTTGATGCTGCTCTTGATAAGGCAGAATCTGAGTTCAGGTACTATTCTAAAACACCTGCTGGTACCATAATCAAAGCCCTTGATAAAGAGCAGCTGGAAGATTTCATGCCTGAATATAAATTTAAAACGAACTGATCACTCACAACTCTCGCAGAAACACATGTAATTGTTCCCCTAGCCACTTGCTGGTACCGACAGCGGTATCAAAGACATCGAAAATCATCGCTAGTATTCCTCGGCGATACGTGTTCCCCGGATTTTCACTGGCGCTGGCTGGGCAGTCTGCCAAAGAACGACGAACTGAACATGCTGAGTTTGATGAAGACAAGAATGATGACACAGATGGCAATGTGCGTGAGTCTCCTGGAGGAGAAAGACCAAGGAGAGGAGAAAAATCACTGACATTCCCAACTCCTTCCAGGTGCCTCAGTATTTCGTCTTCACGGCTCCCCTCATCCATCTCGCCTCCCTATGTGGACTCCTTCCTCAAAGTCCAAACAGCATGCCCCCCATGTCCTTCATTCTCCCCTGCACATACTGCAGGTCTTGGCCTATCCCTGGTTCGCACAATCATCCAACCGAAGATGGTGTGACCGAATACGGTGCTGACAAGTGACGTGGCAAAGCTTGGGTATCGTTGCGGCCAAATCTGAACGGGTGTAATAGGTGGAGGGCAACATGCGGGGCGATACGACGGGAGAAAACGCTGACGGTGACGAAGTCGACATCACTTTGGAAGGCCCAAGCCGAGAGCGTGTTGGCGAAGGGCTTTGGTATTAAAGGCACCGAGTACGAGACGCGCAGGAGAAGTCCAACTTTCTTTGGACGGTGGGTCTCGCGGCGCAAAGAGGTGATGTAGATGTAGAGAGAGCTTGAAGTGTGCGCTGATGTATTCTTGCAGAACCTGAACTTGTTCGAAGAACATTTACTTCGCACATGAGCATATGCGACCCACCCCTCGAGCCAGAAGCACATTCTTCACGTCCGACACCTGGCAAAAGCATTCGCCGTGGGGGAAGCACCGAGGACCATTACTGACGGGCAGAAAAATCTCCAGAGCATCCTAAGGTCGTAGCTCGCCTCCTGCCAGCTCCATAAGGACACATGATGCTGGTGATACGGAGTAAAGGATGTAAGAGATTGTTCATACGCAAGGCTAGCTACCGAAGGTGGTTGGCAAGATGGTTAGCAGTGGACCGACGACTTTCAGATGGCAGGACGATCGGTTTCTCCAATTCAACAACACATTGTCAGTACTGTTGCTTGTTCCTCTGCTACATTAACCTATGTAATGACCATGTATTACAACAGCTTGCTAAGGCGAATGAACCTTTCGAATGGTAGAAAGAGAGAAAGAATATGCGATGTTCGTAAAGATGGTGATACACGAGGCAAAGAAAATGTGACGATAAGTACGACCATCGATGTTTGTCTCCCCTGCACATCGCATCCGTAAACCAAACGGTCTCGTCATTACAATGGAACCTTCCGCAGAACGGCTTGCTAGTGCGAACGGGCTTTTTGAACGTATCACTGCTCTAGACGCTCGGAAGAACTCTCAGAGGTCCTTGATTTTAGATAACGTTACTGATAACGAGTGGTGAACTACATCACGCTATCAGAATCAGATGCGAGAAAAGGGAGTGTCCTCGTACCAGAGAGTACTACGTCATTTACTGACACTCTTGCTGCCCTCGCCTTGGGCTGTAAGTAAGATCTGCTTGTAGGTTTGGGGCGTTTTGAATCTTGATGGGGTAGTGGCGACCAATTCGAGTGGGCGATTGGTCTGAAGCTGATCTGACGTGCGGGTTTTGAATGTGCCAGTACGAGACTCGGACTTTGGAGAAGGTATAGGTGGTAAGGGCCTAGGAACGACATTCGCATGCGGGGCCACGAGGAGTTTTGCGGGATGAGTAAGTATGGGAGTTGACGGTTTCCCCCTCGACGTTTCGGAGGGGGAAGAGGGTGCTGATGCTTGTAGTGTCGGCTTTTGGGGGTCAGGAACGATGACTGGTAGTACTTCATTGAGCTGCATGCGAACGGATCCAGGCGGAAGATAGGAAAGTGCATGCCATAGAATCAAATTATACAAGGCAATATCAGTGATGGATCACGAGAATCGTCAGAAATACACATACCTTTACAAGTTTCTGTCCTTCAGATAAGACGACGAGGCAAGACCGCAGACCCCCTTCCCAGGCCAAGAAGTTTCGAGATTTGTGAAATTGGCAAAGGGTCTGTAAGGGCAGCAACTACGAACAAGTGCAGGTAAGCCCGCTTGGGGTCAGTACACGTGGACAGTATGTAGTCGTATAATTTGTAAACCTCCGTTCCTGGTAGCAGCTCGAGCATCAATTGTAGCCGATCGTGGGGATCATTGTCTCCATCATTGATAAGCTTCATCATCGTGGATGCCACGATGAAACGTCTGCCCGCATGATTTGCAAACCGCTCGAGTTGATCCCTCGATGGCTGCGGGAAATCGGGATGGCGACTTCCTAGCTCTCTAAGAATGCCGCAAGAAAATACAGATGTCATCGTCAACATCGGCGCCATCTAACGAGATGATCGTAGCGACTCCTTCCCCCAGAGGTTTCCACTTCGTACACCAGCGGGCGTAGCTCGTCTGTCTGAAATGCTTTAGAGATGCGCGATTCTGACCAACTCGTGACCAAAATGTGGGTGACCGGTAGATTAGGTTCATGAGGCCTGCGCAAGGGAAAGGATGAGCTCGGGTAATGGCATCAACGGACACTAGAGGAGACTAGAGAAAGAGCGCCTGTATCCGGTCGCGGAGAGAGTTGTTTGGGTCTAGAAGAGATTATCACGTATGGCTTTGTTCGCGTCTCCCGGATGCTGGGAAAATTCTTAGTAAGCTGGCCTAGACAAGCGTCGTAAAGAGAATCAGATATTCAGTCGTGCAGCATTTGGTGTGGCTTGGACCTAGTGTATTCCGGAGGTATGTATTGTGTGGACAAGATGAAGGATTGAACCCATATAAATGCGATGTGATGGTGGGAGTCGGGACAGCCGGATTTAGATGGAACCGAAGATCCCTGACATTCTTCCTTCGGATAGTCATCCAGTAATATGACAGGCGATACTCTGAATTTAATTTTTTCTCCCTAAACAGGAGTTAGGACCCTGTACGTATACAGATGCCTTAATACCTGTCCAAAAAGAACAGGCGCCTGACGAAGGGATTACTGAATGAACTTTGAGCGCTAGCCGTTGACCTTTTTCCTCCCCTTGCGCTAGCCTAAGATGTCATTGGTTACAACCCTCGTCGACGATAAATCTCCTCTGATACAATATGATTCTGGGTTCAACCCGGGGATCGCTGCAGATGACACTTCAGCAGATAGGTCTGTCGTTTTATGCCATTTACCTTGCGAAAAATGAATAACAATTTTTGCCAGATACTTTCGTGGGACATCTCAGAGGTCGAACGTAGTAGGGAGTGTCGCCAAGTTCTCCTTTGATGGTACAGCTGTCTGGATCTACGGCGCTAAGAGATCGAATTATGGTAATTACACCGTGACGCTCGACAATACAAGTTCGGTATACAATGGCGAGGCCAATCCCGACGAATTTCAACAAGTGCTCTTCACCCAAGGTGGCTTGACACAAGGCCCGCATACAGTGTCGCTTACGAACACTGGCCCTACCCCGGGCTCTTGGTTTGATATCGATATGGTGGAGTGTGTCTAGCCCTTAACCAAACCGACCGCTCATTATTGTTGCTCGTTGAAGGTGGCCTGGCAGACTGAATTTACCGGAACCCAGTTAGAGACGGAGGCAATCGACGACACAGATTCCAGATTTCAGTACCCAAACGCAGCGTGGAATACGAACCCTACTAGTGCTATCCTCAACCTGTTCAATAACGGGACTGGACAGTGAGTTTCCCTCCCGCGCTGTCATAAAGGTTTCCAACAACGTCGTCTAGCTCCACGAGCGTTGCTGATGCCACTGTAACCTTAACATTCACAGTGAGTACTGAGAGCCAGAATTTATCCATCGTTATGCTGATAGGCTAATATGTCCGGTAGGGCACGTCATGTAGCAAAGAAGAAATCTTGGAATTCCTAACTAACATGTAACATCTTCTTAAGCTGAATCTGTGAGCATCTTTGGCACTGTAGGCCCAAACAACGGTCCATATTCTGTTTCTCTTGACTCTGGACAAGCCACCCAGTACAATGCCACTACATATATGACTTTGTATGAAGTTGTGCTTTATCATACAGACAACCTTGGTCCTGGTCAACATCAGCTGACCCTCACCAATCTTCCCTGAGGCAAATGGACAAACACTCAACATAGACTATGCATTGCTCACATCATCGTCAGGGTGAGCATGTTATGTTTGTGCCCCTTTAGTGCCCTGATTTCACATATTCACACACGTTGTGATGCTAATTTCGCCTTAAGCTCCAGTTTCAGTTCGTCAGGAAGCAGTCCAACGTCAGGATCTTCATCTTCAACGTCGTACGTCAACTAAATCCTCCCATACAAATCGGTTAACCACTACATGTATGCAGCGTCTATGTGAATTCAACGTGAGATAAATTACTTTCGACGACCTCAATAACTTATATGCTACGCAGAGGCTTAAGCTCAGTGGCTATTGCTGGTATCGCCGTGGCAGCCGTTGTGGCTCACTCTGCATTGACAGCTGCATTTTTATTTTATCGGGGCCGGAAATCGACCCAGAAAGCGTCACGGGACTCGTCCCGTATTAATAAATCTCAAAAACGCCTAGAAAACGCCAACACGGGCGCTTCTACCCCGGAGGAGACAAGCAGTTACGCCACCCCTGACAAACCTCGCAGACCTCGCAGACCTCATACCTCATACCAACAACAAGATCATTATTTTGAGGTTTCGCCGCCTAGCCTCCGTGTTCCTTCGTCCCCTGTATTCGAAATCCCGCGAACACAGCCCCCGGTCAATGAGGTAGAATTTTTTGTCTCCGCTTTGATAGACAGCTTTATTCAAATTCTTATAGCCCAGACGTCCTCCAACTAAAATACCAAGTACTCAAGACTATTACTTTGAGGTTTCGCCGCCTAGTAGAACGCGACATGTTCCTAGTCCCCCCTGTATTCGAAATCATAACCTCGCCAATACAGCCCTCGGTCGATGAGGTAGAATTGTTTGTCTCCGCCTTGCGTTCTCCACCTGAATCATCAAGTACTCAAGACTATCGCTTTGATGTTTCGCGGTCTAGTAGAACGCGACCTATCCCTAGGTCCATAACCTCACCAACACAGTCCTCGGTCGATGAGGTAGAATTGTTCTTCTCCGGTTTGATAACAGCTTTATTCAAACTCTTCCTATAGCCCAGAAGTTCACGTCGTCCTCCAACTGAACCACCAGGTACTCAAGACTATCACTTTGAGGTTTCGCCGCCTAGTAGAACGCGACGTGTCCCTAGACTCCGTGTCCCTAGGCCCCATGTGTTCGAAATCATGACCTCGCCAACACAGTCCTCGATCGATGAGGTAGAATTGTTTGTATCCGCCTTGATAAACAGCTTTATTCAAACTCTTCTTATAGCCCAGAAGTTCACGTCATCCTCCACCTGAAGCACCTCCTTATCAAAATATAATTCAGCAGCCGGTGCCCAATGAATCAGAAAACGCCAACTCAGGCGCTTCTACTCCGGTGGAGGCAAGCGGTTACACTACCTGTGACGCCTATTAGCATCACTCGGCTCGTACTTCGCTCGTAGCTCGAGGGAGGCTCTCCGAAGGACTGCCAGCAATACTCGGAGCACGGTGTCAAGTGTGGAACTGGTTATATGAGAAACTCGAGTAAAGCCGAGCTTCAATCGAGATCTCGTACGGGTAGGTCTAACGGAACAAAGACAAGCTAAAAGAAATAATGACGATTATCATCTTCGTTAGCCATCACTAGATGCACGATTTTTGCATATTTACGAACACTACGAACACAACTTATTTTCGTATTACATTTTGTGCGTATGATACCCGGAGGCCCTGACTACAGGCTCACATATGAATCAAAACCGAAGCATCTGGGCTGCCGCTTTATATAATACGCTATACAGTGAAGGGCTTACGCACGACAGAAATGTCTGAACGGTGTGTTTTGTGGCGCAAACACGTAATGTCGATGTAGAGAGACATTCGAGCGTGCGTTGACGCAGTCTTGCAGATTCCAGAGAATTCGCACATGAGCATATGCGACCCACCTCTTGAACGAAAAGCACGTCCGACAAGATGATTAGTGAGACCGACAACTTTCAGGTGACAGCGTTTTCAGTTTCTCCGATTCAACAACATATTCTCAATATTCTTCCACCACCTTAGTCTGCGAAATGATCATATATTGCAACAACTTGCTAAGAAGGCGAAGATAAATAGTAGAAATAGATAAGGAACACGCGAGGGCTGCAAAGCTCGCGACACGAGGCAAGGAAAATGCGACGATATGAGAATCGATGTTGTCTCCACTGTATCTCACATCCGTAAGCTAAAGAGTCTCGTCATCAAAATGGAAGCTCTCGTAAAACGACTTGCTAGTGCGAACGCTGCTCGAGACGCCCGGGAGAACCCTCGGAGTCCCGATTGTATATAACAGTATTGATGGTGAGTGGTGAACTATATCACGCCGTCAGATTCAAATGCGAGAAAAGGGAGTGTCGTCGTACCAGAAGAATACTATGTTGAGGTTCTCGCCTGCCCTGGGCTGTAAGTAAGCTCTACTTGTCTGGTTTCGGGCGTTTTGATGGGGCAGGGGAGGCCAATTCGAGTGGGCTATCGCGATCAGCCCAAAGTTCATCTGGCATACGCTTTTTAGACGTGCCAGCATAAGACACGGCGGTTTCAGGCTGGGGAGAAGCGACAGGTGGTAAGGGTGGTGCAAGAGGCGGGGTAGAGGGGGGACACCACAAGGTGTGTTGAATGAGGCGAGGTCTAGGAACGACACTCGCATGTGGGGCCACGACGAGCTCCATGGGAGGAGTGAGTATGGGAGTTGACGTTGCCATTGTCGACAATTCGGAGGCGGAAGCAAGTGCCGATGCTTGCATTGTCGACTTTTGGGACTCAGGATCGATGGCTGGTAGTACTTGATTGGGCTGCACGTAAACAAGTCCAGGCCGATGACAGGAAAGAGCATGCGATAGAATAAAAATTATATAAGGCAATAAGCTCATGAATCGCGACGATCGTTAGAAATACACACACCTTCACAAGTTTCTGCCCTTCAGATAGAACAACGAGGCAAGACCGCAGGCCCTTCAAGCACCACTGCCTTTCGAGCCAGGAGAGGAGATGACGGTTCCAGAAGGCTTGGAATTTATGGTTGAGCATGTCATTCCATGGATTGGGAGTACGAGAGAGGTGGATGGCCCAGTTTTGACAGGCGTACTTGAGAGCGTCAGAAGCTGATCGACTTTGTTCTTGTGCTTCGCTTGCGAAAGTCGTAAATGTGTTGATAGCATGGACGATATCCCTGTCTGGTGATAAAAGAACCTCTGATAATGCGGATGTGGCATGATCATGGTGCCTTAACGCCAGAAACGCCAGAAACATGAAGAAGTCCGGCAAGTTCTTGAACTGCTGGAGTACTTCGAAGGCAGGAAGTAAAGGCAATTCTGGGACAATGATATACTTGCTAATGGCTTCCAATGCACTCGAAAATTCTTCCAATGTCACCCAGACAGATGCCGCAGCAGTGGACCGCCATGCTTGGCCATGGGGTGTCCGCAGCCAGTCTTGCCCTCCCTGGGTCTGCAGCCAATCCCGCCCACCCGGGGTCTGAAGCCAGTCTCGCCCTTCAGTCTGCAGCCATTCTTGTCCGGCTGGGGTCTGCACCCAGTCTCGTCCTCCTTGGGTCTGCAGCCAGTTTTGTCCGCCCAAGGTCTGTAGCCAGTCTTGCCCTTCTAAGGCCTGCAGCCAGTCTGGCCCGCCCTGGGTCTGCAGCCAGTCTTGTATGCCCTGGGTCTGCAGCCACTCTCTCCCTCCCTGGGTGTGTAGCCAATCTCGTCCGCCCTGGGTCTGCAACCAGTCTCGTCCGCCCTGGGTCTGCAGCCAGTCTCGTGCACACTGAGTCTGCAACCAGTCCCATCCTCCATGGGTCTCCACCCAGTCCCGCCCTCCCTGGGTCTGCAGCCAGTCCTGCCCTCCCTGGGTCTGCAGCCAGTCCCATCCTCCCTGGGTCTGCAACCAGTCTTGCACGCCCTGGGTCTGCACCCAGTATCGCCCTCCCAAGGTTTGCAGCCACGAGTGCCCTGCCCAAGTTGGCAACCAGTCTCGCCCTCCCTGGGTCTGCAGCCAGGCCCGTCCTCCCTGGGTCTGCAGCCAGTTTTTCCCGCCCTGGGTCTGCAACCAGCCTTGCCCTCCCTGGGTCTGCAGCCAGGTTTTCCCGCCCTGGGTTTGGAGCCAATCTCGCCCTTCAGGGGTCTGCAGACAGTCTTGTCCTCCCGGGGTCTGGAGCCAGTCTTGTCCTCCCGGGGTCTGGAGCCACTCTCGCCCTCCCGGGGTCTGGAGCCACTCTCGCCCTCCTGGGGTCTGGAGCCAATCTTGTCCTCCCTGAGTTTGGAGCCAGTCCCGTCCGCACTGGGTCTGGAGCCAGTCTCGTCCGCACTGGGTCTGGAGCCAGTCTCGTCCGCACTGGGTCCGCAGCCAGTGTCGCCCTCCCAGGTTCCGCAGCCAGTCTTGCCCACCTCGGATCCTCAGCCAGTCTTGCCCTCCCCGGATCCTCAGCCAGTCTCGCCCTCCCTCGGTCTGTAGCCAGTCCCACCCTCCCTGGGTCTGCAGCCAATTCCGCCCTCCCTGGGTCTGAACCCACTCTTCCCCGCCCTGGGTCTGCACCCACTCTCGCCCTCCCTGGGTCTGCAGCCACTTTCGCCCTCCCTTGGTCTGCAGCCAGTCTTGCACACCCTGAGTCTGTACCCAGTATCGCCCTCCCAGGGTTTGCAGCCACGAGTGCCCTCCCTGAGTCGGCAACCAGTCTCGCCCTCCCTGGGTCTGCAACCAGCTTCGCCCTCCCTGGGTCTGCAACCAATCTCGTCCTCCCTGGGTTTGCAGCCAGTCTCCCCCTCCTTGGGTCGGCAGCCAGTCTCCCCCTCCTCGGGTCTGCAGCCAGGCATGCCCGTCCACGGTCTCTAGCCAGAATCGTAAATCTGAACTGCGATCTCCCCGAAGCCATAGCATGCATATAAGAACTGACAGTGGCTGCGGTGGCCGAACGAGGAAGGCTAATGAGTCTCTTAATCTCTGGGGGTCCTGGGGTTGCAAAACATGGCTCTGATTCTTCAATTTTGAGAGCGCATCTAGGAGGGCTGTGCTTTCTGGGATCTCTTTCATCATCAACCGGAACGATGAACCTGCGAGTAGGGAGTGAGGTGATGGCACATCATGTACTTGAGGGAGACTGCAGTTTGCGGGGTCGGAAACGTAGTCACGAATAGATGAGTGATAGATATTCACGGGGAGAGTTCTGTCTGTAGGGATATCCACGACAGACCGTAACTGCATTAATGCTGTCTCTGCATCCCTGCCTAGGCCAGAGCCAAGAAGTTTCGAGATCTGTGACATTGGCAGAGGGTCCGCAAGGGCAGCCACGATGGACAAGTGCAGGTATGCCCGTTTTGGGTCAGCGCATGTGGAGAGGATTGAGTCGTATAACTTGTACACCTCCGTTCCTGGTAGCAGCTCGCTCGTTAGCTCGAGCATCAGCTGCAGCCGATCGTGTGGATCATTGTCTCCATCATCAATAAACTTCATCATTGTGGATGCTACGATGAAACGTCTGCCCGCTCGGCTCGCCAGCCGCTCGAGTTGATCCATTGATGGCTGTGGGAAATCGGGATGGCGACTTTCCAGCTCTCTAAAGGAATGCCGCAAGAAAATACATATGTCATCGTCGACATCGGCGCCGTCTAACGAGATGATCGTAGCGACTCCCTCCCCAGATGTTTCTACTGGTATTTCGCACACCAGCGGGCGTACTTCGTCTGTCTGAAATGCTTTAGAGATATGTGATTCCGAGCGACTCGTGACCAGAATGTGAGTGACGGGTAGATCAGGTTCACGAAGAGCCCGCGCAAGGGAAAGAACGAGATCGGCGAGCTCGGGTTCGGATGTACATTCATCAAGGGCATCAATGACAAATACCAAAGGCGGACACCCGCGCAATCTGAATCGAAGCATCCTGAGTGGCTGGAGAAAGAGTGCCTCCATCTGGTCGCGGAGAGACTTGTTGGAGTCTAGAAGAGCAGGATTGTCGCGTATGGCTTTGTTCACGTCCTCCCGGATGCTAGGAAAATTGGTGGCGAGCTGATAGACAAGCGTCGCAAAGAAATATCCAGTCGTGCAGCGTTCCGTATGCTTGCGCGAGAAAAAGAATGTTCCCGCGAGACGCTTTTCGACATTCGTCTGCTCTGTCACTTTTAGACCTCTCATCCTTTCAGCTACAGTGAATGCAACGGCAGACTTCCCGACGCCCGCCGTGCCATGTAGCCAAATGAGTTGACTCTTCTCCCGGTTGTCTAATAATTTGTGGATGTAGTTGAGAAGGTCAACCCGGGTCCCGTTTAAACATTTCGGATGGGGTTGGCGTTCACGGGAGTCATATTCAGCACCTTTGACAACGACCTGGGAGAGCTTCTCCCAAGTTCCTTCGGACGACCGAGAAACTGTTAATGAAGTCAGAGAGCGAGATGGATAAGAGATTGAAATACTGACATTGATATTGACTCATTCACGACGGTTGTGAAACAATTTGTGCGATGGGATTGCGCTCGAATGGAACAACTCAGGGAAGTACTAACCGGATTCGAGGGTGAGGTTAGAAATGCCATCTGGGCAGTGGGCAATGAGTATCCCGAGGGACGACATACGAAGATTTGAATCAATCGATCAATATCCACCCTGTTGTAACTTGGATCTATATTAGAGCCGAGGTAAGTCGTGAAATTGTGAACGGCTACTCGGGAGTGTATAGCGTGATGGAGATGCAATGGATAGATGGACGTTTCAATATATACTGCTATGGAAAGCTGGCTGGTGGTGGTGGAATGCAGTTGAAGGGCGAGCGGGCGCTCGTCTGGTTGCAGGAGGACACGAGGCTGCCGTGAGCACTATGCCGACATCATTGCTACTTAGTACATATCAACCGGCAGTCAGACGGGAGCGTTAACGGTTCAACCGTTGGCATGTTCTTCTCCAGCGATTCGACATAGATGTATTGTGTGGACAAGACACCCACGATAGCTAAGATCATTAGACCCGCGTGTCACTATGAGGTCACCAAACGTTCCGAACATTTAATAATATTCAGCCACCGTCCTCGATCACAACTCCTCTCAATCCACAATATTAATAGCATCCCACACCTGCACTTCTCAAGCAGATCCAGTGCCCTACGTGTGAGCGCTAAGGACGAGTGAAGTACTGTAACGGAAGACGTGTTTTATCATACTGAATCATAATGCTTATCAGCAGTTGTAGTCTGTTTGCCAACAGCTTCCATTCTTAACAAAGCCAAACATACTCCCCCAATTCCCGAGGAAACTTGAACTCCGAGTCCTTGATCCGATTCAAGTGACAAGCCATGGACTACGTAGAGTAGCCAAACAGCAATTTCGTGCGTGAACTGAATTCGCTCTAACCGTTCCCGTATAGATCTGCCTGTATCTGCCAGTAAGTTTCATTACTCCTCACCGAAATCCTAACCCAACATCATCTAGTGCCCCATTCACAAATCCTACGAGCACTCGGACATGCTTGCACAAATTCTGTTACAATTTCATAACAGTAGCCGTACAACACTCTCCTCGATGTCCATAGACCAATCCTCGCTTTCGCTCGACGATCTGTTACCGGCCAATCCTATCGTGAAACATATGAGCGAGACAGGTAGCGAAACGCAGGCACAACCACTGACATACCCGCTACAGCTCGTGGACGAACTTATTATCGAATTCCCTAACCGAGTCTCCAGATGCATTCAGACATTCCAAAGGCAATTATTGTCCGCACAGTTGCTCGTATCGACAGCGGTATAAAAGGCGTCGACAATCATCACTACTATTCCTCAGCGATACCGGACTCCGTGGATTTTCATTGGCGCTTGCTAGGCAGTCCATCAACGAACGGCGAACTGAACGTGCTGAGTCTGATGATTCATGAAGACGAGTGATGACGAAGATGGCAACGCGGGTGAGTCTCCAGGAGGAGAAAGACCAAGGAGAGGAGAAAATCACTGCCATTCCCAACTCCTTTCTGGTTCCAGGTGCCTCAGTGTTCCGTCTTCACGGTTCCCCATATCCGTCTCGCCTTCCTATGTGGGTTCTCAGCCACTCTTCCTCAAAGTCCAAACAGTATGATCCCATGTCCTTCATTCTCCCCTGCACATACTGCGGGTCTTGATCTACCGAAGACGGTGTGACTGAATATGGTGCAGACAAGTGGTTGCAAAGCTTGTGTCTCGTTGCGACCAAATCTGAACGGGCGTAGTAGGTGTTGGGCAGGATGCGGGGCAATACGACGGGAGAAAACGCTGGCGGTGACGAAGTCAACATCATTTTTGAAGGCACAGGCCGAGAGTGTGACGGCGAAGGGCTTTGGTGGTAAAGGCATCGATTACGAGACACGCAGTAGAAGTGCAACTTTCTTTTGGATGGTTGGTCCTGCGCAAAGAGGTGCTGAACTTCAAGCATGCGTTGACGTATTCTTGCAGAACTTGAACTCGTTCGAAGAGTATTCACTTCGCACATGAGCATATGCGATCCACCCCTCGAACGAGAACATCACTTGCGAGGAGAAAAACATTCCAGTGCATTCCAAGGTCGTGGCTCCCCTCCTGCCAGCTCCATAAGGAAGCATGATATTGGTAATGCAGAGCAAAGGATGTAAAGATTGTTCGCGCGCTGGGCTGGCTGCCGAAGGCGGTCCGCAAGATTATTAGCAGGGAGGCTGAAGACTTTAAGATGTCAGGGTTTTCAGTTTCTCCAATTCAACATGTTCTCAATGCTATTGCTTATTCTTAGTTTATGAGATGACCATATATTGCAACAGCTTGCTAATAAACGTTTTGAATGGTAGAAAGAGGGAAGAAATATACGATGTCCGTTAAGATGGTGATACACAAGGCAAAGAAAATGTAACGATAAGTATGAAAATCGATGTCTGTCTCCGCTGCATGTCACATCCCGAAGCCAGACAGTTTCGTCATTAAAATGGAAGCTCTCACGGAACGACTTGCGAGTGCGAACGGACTTTGTGAACGTATCACTACTCTAGCCGTTTGGGAGAACTTTCACAGGTCGCGATTTTAGATCACGTTGTTGATAACGAGTGGTAAACTACATGACACAGAGTGTCAAATACGAGAAAAGGGAGTGCCTTCGTACCAGAGGACACTGCGTTACTAATCGATGCTCTTGCTGCTCTCGCCTGCCTTGGTATGTAAACAAGCCGTGCCTGTTGCTTTGGGGCGCTTTGATGGAGTAGGGGCGGCCAATTCGAGTGCGCTATTGCTGTTGGTCCAAGCCCCATCTAATGTACGCTTGTTGGATGTGCCAGCATGAGATGCAGTAGTTTGAGGCTTCAGAGAAGGGGCAGGTAGTAATGGTGATGCAAGGGGCGGAGCAGAGGGGGGACGCCACGAGGTCGGTTGGATGAGCCGAGGCCCAGGAGCGACACTCACATGTGGGGCGAGCTCCATCATGATAGAAGTTGACGTTTCCCTCGTCGAAATTTTGGAGGTGGAAGCAGGCCTTGGTACTTGCATTGTCGACTGTTGGGGGTCAGGATCAACAGTCGGTAGTAATGTAATGGGCTGCACGTGAACGGGTCTAGGCTGAGGATAATAAATACGAAAAGGCAATATAAGTTTAGGATTTTGCTGATGGAACTGCGAAAATACACATACCTTGGCAAGTTTTTGCCCTTCGGATAAAATAATGAGGCAAGACCGCAGGCCCTTCAGACACCACTGCCTTTCGAGCCAGGAAAGGAGGTGACGATTCCAGAAAGCCTGGAATATATGGTTGAGAGTGTCGTCCCACGGAGTCGGAGCTCGTGAGAGATGGACAACCCAGTTTTGACATGCGTACTTGAGAGCGTCGGAAGCCGATCGACTTCGTTTCTGTGCTTGGTTTGCGAAACTCTGAAATGCTATCATGGCACGGATGATGTCCATTCCTGGTGTGACACGATGCTGTTGAAATCGAGAGATGGAATCCGAGTCATGCTGGCATCTGAATGCGAGGAACACCACAAACATCAAGAAATCTGGCAAGCTCTTGAACTCCTGGATGACTTGGAGAGCTGGCAGTAAGGGCAATTGTGGAATGATTATATACTTGGTGATTGCCTCCAATATACTTGAGAATTCTTCCATCATCACCCATACAGATGCCGCAGGAGTGGACTGCCATACTTGGCCATGGGGCGTCTGCAGCCAGTCTTTCCCACCCGGGGTCTGCAGCCACTCTTGCCCGCCCTGGGTCTGGAGCCACTCTAGCGCGCCGTGGGTCTGGAGCCACTCTCGCCCGCCCTGGGCCTGCAGCCACTCTCGTCCGCCCGGGGACTGCACCCAGGCACTCACATTAGGGGTCTGCAGCCAGTCTTTCCCGCCCAGGGTCTTCAGCCACTCTCTCCCATCCAGGGTCTGCAGCCAGTCTTTCCCACCCAGGGTCTTCAGCCACTCTCTCCCGTCCAGGGTCTGCAGCCAAGCTCTCACGTCCGGGGTCTGCAGCCAGTATGTCCCGCCCGGGGTCTGCAGCCACTCTCGCGCGTCCGGGGTCTGCAGCCACTCTCGCGCGTCCGGGGTCTGCAGCCACTCTCGCGCGTCCGGGGTCTTCAGCCACTCTTGCGCGTCCGGGGTCTGCAACCACTCGCGCGCGTCCAGGGTCTGCAACCACTCTCGCCCATCCGGGGTCTGCAACCACTCTCGCGCGTCCGGAGTCTGCAGCCACTCTCGCGCGCGCGGAGTCTGCAGCCACTCTCGCCCATCCGGGGTCTGCAGCCACTCTCGCGCGTGCGGGGTCTGCAGCCACTCCCTCCCGCCCGGAGTCTGCAGCCACTTAACTTGAAGCAGGATATCCGACCACGGTCCCTGGGTATCTGACCACGGTGCCCGGGTATTCGAGTACTCCATCCCCAAATTCTTCAGCCTGTCTCGCATGCTTATGGCCTGCCGCGAGTCTTGTCCAACCTGGGGATGCATCCAAGGTTTTCTTTTCAGCGAGTCTCGCCCGCTGCTGGCCCGCCACCAGTCTTCCCCTTCTTGGGTGTCCAGCCACGCACGCCCGTCCAGCGTATATAGCCAGTATTGGGGATCTGAACTGCGATCTCCCCGAAGCCATAGCAGACATGTAAGAACTGACAGGGGCTCCGGTGGCCGAACGAGGAAGGCTAATGTGTCTTTTAATCTATGGGGGTCGTGGGGTCGCATAGCTTGGTCCTGCTTCTTCAATTCTAAGAGGGCATCCAGCAGGGCCGTGCTGCCTGGAATGTCTTTTATCATCAAGCTGAAAGAGGAATGAGCGAGCAGGGTGTGAGGTGATGCGATATCGGTTACTTGAGGAAGGCTGCAGTTCGCGGGGTCGGAAACATAGTCACGAATGGACGAGTGGTAGATATTCACGGGGAGAGTGCTATCTGTAGGGATATCCATCACAGATCGTAGCTGCGTCAATAATGTCTCCACATCCCTGCCCAGGCCAGAGCCAAGAAGCTTTGAGAGTTGCGGCATAGACAGGGGGTCTGCGAGGGCAGCCACAATGGACAAGTGCATGTATGCCCGCTTAGGGTCGGCACATGTGGAGAGGATTGAGTCGTATAACTTGTACACCTCTGTCCCTGGTAGCAGCTCGCTCGTTAGCTCGAGCATCAACTGAAGCCGAGCATGGGGATCATTGTCTCCATCATCGATAAATTTCATCATCGTAGAAGCCACGATGAAACGTCTGCCTGCTCGGCTCGCCAGCCGCTCAAGTTGATACCTCGATGGCTGTGGGAAATCGGGATGCCGACTTTCCAATTCTCGAAAGGAATGCCGCAAGAAAACATAGATGTCATTGTCGACATCTGCGCCGTCTAGCGAGATGATGGTAGCAACGCCCTCCCCGGAAATTTTCACTGGTATCTCGCACACAAGCGACCGCACCTCTTCTTTCTGAAAGGCTTTAGAGATATGCGATTCCAATCGACTCGTAAGCAGAATGTGGGTCACCGGAAGATCAGGTTCACGAAGAGCCCGTGCAAGAAGAAGGAGGAGGTCGGCAAGCTCGGGTCCAGATGTGCATTCATCAAGGGCATCGATGACAAACGTCAAAGGCGGACACCCGCGCAGCCTAGATTGGAGCTTCCGGAGAGGTTGCAGAAAGAGCGCCTCCATCTGGTCGCGGAGAGACTTGTTGGAGTCTAGAAGGGATGGGTTATCGTGGATAGCTCTTTTGACGTCCGAACGAACGCTGGGAAAATTGCTAGCAAGCTGGTAGACAAGCGTAGCAAAGAAATATCCAGTCGTGCAGCGTTCAGTGTGCTTGCGCGAGAAAAAGAAAGTTCCCGCGAGACGCTTTTCGACGCTCGTCTGCTCCGTCACTTTCAGATCTCTCATCCTTTCAGCTACAGTGAACGCGACGGCGGACTTTCCGACTCCCGCAGTACCATGCAGCCAAATGAGTTGACTCCTCTCTCGCTTGTCTAATAATGTGTGGATGTGGCTAAGAAGGTCCACCCTAGTTCCTTCCAAACATTTCGGGTGAGGCTGGCGTTCACGGGAGTCGTATTCAGCACCCTTGACAGCGACCTGGGACAGCCTCTCCCAAGTTCCTTCCGATGATCGAGCAACTGTTAACGAGGTGAGAAAGCGAGAGGGATATAACAGATAGAAATACTGACATTGATCGTGACTCATTCTCGACGGTTGTGACACAAATTATGTGACTTAATCGAAGAACTCGGGAAGTAATAAGTAGCTGGGTTCGAGGATGGTTAGAAATCATCTGGGTGGTGGTTATCTCGAGGGACGACATACCAAGATTGGAATCAAGGCTTGGATCTATTGGCCGAGGTAAGTTGTGAAAAGGCTTGTGTCGCGAGACGATCAAGCTCTGGAGCGGTGGAGAATTCAGAACGGAATGGAGACGAATAAATTCTGTTATGGAGAGCTCGTTAGATGGTGGTGGAATAGACTAGCGCTCGTCTGGTTGCAGGAGGACACGAGGCTGCTGTGAGTGCCGACATCTTGCTAGCCCACATAGGCCACTGCACAGCCAAACGGAAGCGCCAACACCGGTTCAACTATTTTAGTTGCCAGAGATGATTGAGCGGACAAGGCGAAGGTTTGAATGTTGGGATATGATGGAGTCATGTCACCCAACGCTCGGGCCGCCCCGGCTCCCATAATCCCTCTCAATCCACAATATCAGCATCCCAAACCTGCTTGAGCTTGAGCTCCGCCAGTCCCCTACGTGTGGGCGCTAAGCACGGGTAACGTACTACGGAAAACGTATTTCATCATGCTGAATATGCTCATGGGCGGTTGTAGTTGTCTATGTAGCAGCGGCTTCCATTCCAAACAAGGCCAAATATACTCCCCCAATTGCTGATCAAACTCCGAGTCCTTGATCTGATTCATCATTCAAGTCATGGACTACGTAGAGCAGCCAAACAGCAATCTCGTGCTGAACTCATGCTCACTTAAATCACTCTAACCGTTCCCGTATAGATCTGCTGTATCTGCCAGTAAGTTTCATTACTCCTCACCGAAATTCTAACCCAACATCATCTAGTGCCCCATTCACAAATCCTACGAGCACTCGGACATACTTGCACACATTCTGTTACGACTGCATAACAGTAGCCGTACAACACTCCACACAATGTCCCATCGACCGATCCTCGCTTTCACTCGACGATCTATTACCGGCCAATCCTATCGTGAAACATGTGAGTGAGACAGGTAGCGAAACGCAGGAAAAACCCCTGACATACCCGCTACAGCTCGTGGACGACCTTATGATTGAATGCCCCAACCGAGTCTCAGGATGCACTCAGATATTCCAAAGGCAATTATTGTCATTATTGTCCGCACAGTTGCTCGCATTGACAGCAGTGTAAAAGGCGTCGAAAACCATCGCTAGTATTCCTCAGCGATACAGACTCCGCGGATTTTCACTGGCGCCGGCTAGGCAGTCCATCAACGACGGCGAACTGAACGTGTTGAGTCTGATGATTCGTGAAGACTAGTGATGACGAAGATAGCAATGCACACGAGTCTCCTGGAGGAGAAAGACCAAGGAGAGAAGAAATCACTGTCATTCCAAACTCCTTCCTGGTCCCAGGTGCCTCAGTGTTCCGACTTCACGGCTCCCCACATCCGTCTCGCCTCCCTATGTAGATTCTCAGCCACTCCTTCCTTAAAGTCCAAACAGCATACCCCCACGTCCTTCATTCTCCCCTGCACATACTGCGGGTCTTGATCTACCGAAGACGATGTGACTGGATATGGTGCAGACAAGTGGTTGCAAAGCTTTTGTCTCGTTGCGACCAAATCTGAACGGGTGTAGTAGGTGTTGGGCAGGATGCGGGGCGATGCGACGGGAGAAAACGCTGACGGTGACAAAGTCGACATCACCTTTGAAGACACAGGCTGAGAGCGTGTTGGCGAAGGGCTTTGGTGTTAAAGGTACCGAGTACGAGACACGCAATAGAAGTGCAACTTTCTTTTGGACGGTTGGTCCTGCACAAAGAGGTGCTGTCGATGTAGAGAGAGCTTCCAGCGTGTGCTGAGTCTGCTGACGTATTCTTGCAGAACCCGAACTCGTTCGAAGGGCATTCACTTCGCAAATGAGCATATGCGACCCACTCCTCGAACGAGAAGCATATCCTTCACATCCGACACCTGGCAAAAGGACTTGCCCTGGGGAAGCACATTACTGATGGGCAGAAATATTTCCAGTCTCGCCTCCTGCCAGCTCCATAAGGACGCATGATGTTGGTGATGCGTAACAAAGGATGTAAAAGATTGTTCGCGCGCTGGGCCGGCTGCCGAAGGCAGTGCGCAAGATTGTTAGTAGTGAAACCGAAGACTTTCAGATGTTAGGGTTTTCAGTTTCTCCAATTCAACATGTTCTCGATGCTATTTGCTTAATCTTTTGCTACCTTAGTCTATGAAATGACCATATATTGGAACAGCTTGCTAAGAAGACGAATAAACGTTTCGAATGGTAGAAAGAGAGAAGGAATATGCGACAGGCAAAGAAAATGTGATGATAAGTGTCAACATCGATGTTTTGTCTCCACTGCATGTCGCATCCGGAAGCCAGACAGTCTCATCATTAAAATGGAAACCCTCACGGAACGACTTGTTAGTGCGAACGAACTTGGGAACGTATCACTGCTCTAGCCGCTCGGGGGAACTCTCAGAGGTCGTGATTCTAGAACGCGTTGTTGATAACGAATGGTCAACTATATCATGCTGTGAGAGTCAAATGCGAGAAAAGGGAGTG
The DNA here is from genome assembly GCA_016584345.1 of Suillus ampliporus. Taxonomy (NCBI): domain Eukaryota; kingdom Fungi; phylum Basidiomycota; class Agaricomycetes; order Boletales; family Suillaceae; genus Suillus; species Suillus ampliporus. The sequence continues at coordinate 141,634 of JABCPV010000072.1, read as the reverse complement.
CCCTCGTACCAGAGAACACTGCGTTACTTATTGACGATCTTGCTGCTCTCGCCTGCCTTGGGATGTAAGCATTGTTGCTTGGCTTTGATTGGGTAGGGGCCGCCGATGCGAATGGGATATTGCTATCGGTCCGAAGCTCATCTGACGTACGCTTGTTCGATGTACTAGCATGAGATTCAGCGGTTTTGGGCTTTGGAGAAGGAACAGGAGGCAAGGGTAGTGCAAGAGACTGAGTAGAGGGGGAACATCGTGAGATGTTTTGGATGAGGCGAGGCTTAGGAGTGACCCTCGCATGTGGGGCCACGGCGGGTTCCGTGGGAGGAATAAGTATAGGAGTTGACATTTCCCTCATTTCGGAGGTGGAAGCGGGTGCCGATACTTGCACCAACCGAGACTCTGAAAGTAATGGTGAGTGAAATCGCATTGTCGACTGTTGGGGCTCAGGATCGATAACTGGTAGTACTTCAATGGGCTGGACGTGAACGGGTCCAGGCTGAAGATAAGAGTGTGTCATAGGACAAAATTACACAAGGCCATATCGGTTTCTAAGATTTTGCTGATGGAACCGCGAAAATGAACATACTTTGACAAGCTTCTGCCCTTCGAATAAAATAACGAGGCAAGACCGCAGGCCCTTCAAACACCACTGTATTTCAAGCCAGGAAAGGAGGTGACGATTCCAGAAAGCCTGGAATATATGGTTGAGAGTGTCGTCCCATGGAGTCGGAGCTCGCGAGAGATGGACGGCCCAGTTTTGACATGCGTACTTGAGAGCGTCGGAAGCCGATCGACTTCGTTTCTGTGCTTGGTTTGCGAAACTCTGAAAGGCTATCATGGCAGGGATGATGTCCATTTCTGGTATGGGATGATGCCGTTGAAATTGAGAGTCGGAATCATGCCGGCATCTTAATGCGAGGAACACCGCAAACATCAAGAAATCTGGCAAGCTCTTGAACTCCTGGATGACTTGGAGAGCTGGCAGTAAGGGCAATTGTGCGATGATTATATACTTGGTGATTGCCTCCAATGTGCTTGAGAATTCTTCCATCGTCACCCAGGCAGATGCCGCAGGAGTGGACTGCCACTCTCGCCCGCCCGGGGTCTGCAGCCACTCTTGTCCGCCCGGGGTCTGCAGCCACTCTCGCCCGACCCGGGTCTGCAACCATTCTCGCCCTCCCGGGGGTTGCACCCAGTCCAGGGTCTGCAGCCACTCTCGCCCGCCCGGGGTCTGCAGCCATTCTCTTCCGCCCGGAGTCTGCAACCACTCTCGTCCGCCCGGAGTCTGCAGCCACTCTCGCCAGCCCGGGGTCTGTACCCAGGCTCCCACGTCTAGGATCTGCCACACTCGCCCATCCGTGGTCTGCAGCCACTCTTGCCCACCTGGGTTCTTCAGCAAGGGGATCTGCAGCCACTCTCGCACCCAAGCACCCACGTTCGGGGTCTGCAGCCACTCTTTCCCGCACGGGGTCTGCACCCAAGCTCTCACATCCGGGGTCTGCAGCCAGTCCAGCCCGCCCGGGGTCCGCAGCCAGTCTCGCGCGCCTGGGGTCCGTAGCCAGTCACGCCCGTCCAGGGATTGCAGCCATGCTCGTCCATGCAAAGTCTGCAGCCACTCAACTTGCCCGTACGGGGTGTGCACCCGGTCTCCTGGAACCCGGGTATCCAACCACGGTGCCTGGGTATCCGACCACTCTATCCCCAAATTCTTCAGCCTGTCTCGCGTGTTCATGGTCTGCCATGAGTGGCGCGGAGTCCACCATCCTCTCCGGCTGGGGCTCTCCAACCAGTGTTTCCCTTTTTGGGTGTCCAGCCAGGCCATCCCGTCCTGCGTATCTAGCCAGGCCATCCCGTCCTGCATATCTAGCCAGGATTGGGGATCTGAACTGCGATTTCCCCGAAGCCATAGCAGACATATAAGAACTGACAGGGGCTCCGGTGGCCGAACGAGGAAGGCTAATGTGTCTTTTAATCTCTGGGGGTCGTGGGGTTCCATAGCTTGGCCCCGCTTCTTCAATTCTAAGAGGGCATCCAGGAGGGCCGTGCTGCCTGGAATATCTTTTATCATCAAGCCGAGAGAGGAGTGAGCAAGCAGGGAGTGAGGTGATGCGATATCGGTTACTTGAGGAAGGCTGCAGTTCGCGGGGTCGGAAACATAGTCACGAATGGACGAGTGGTAGATATTCACGGGGAGAGTGCTATCTGTAGGGATATCCATCACAGATCGTAGCTGCATCAATAGTGTCTCCACATCCCTGCCCAGGCCAGAGCCAAGAAGCTTTGAGAGTTGTGGCATAGGTAGGGGGTCTGCGAGGGCAGCCACAATGGACAAGTGCATGTATGCCCGCTTAGGGTCGGCACATGTGGAGAGGATTGAGTCGTATAACTTGTACACCTCTGTTCCTGGTAGCAGCTCGCTCGTTAGCTCGAGCATCAGTTGAAGCCGACCATAGGGATCATTGTCTCCATCATCGATAAATTTCATCATCGTAGAAGCCACGATGAAACGTCTGCCTGCTCGGCTCGCCAGCCGCTCAAGTTGATACCTCGATGGCTGTGGGAAATCGGGATGCCGACTTTCCAATTCTCGAAAGGAATGCTGCAAGAAAATATAGATGTCACTGTCGACATCTGCGCCGTCTAGCGAGATGATGGTAGCAACGCCCTCCCCAGACACTTTCACTGGTATCTCGCACACAAGTGACCGCACCTCTTCTTTCTGAAAGGTTTTAGAGATATGCGATTCCAATCGACTCGTAAGCAGAATGTGGGTCACCGGAATATCAGGTTCGCGAAGAGCCCGCGCAAGGAAAATGATGAGGTCGGCAAGCTCGGGTTCAGATGTGCATTCATCAAGGGCATCGACGACAAACGTCAAAGGCGGACACCCGCGCAGCCTGGATTGGAGCTTCCGGAGAGGTTGCAGAAAGAGCGCCTCCATCTGGTCGCGGAGAGACTTGTTGGGGTCTAGAAGGGATGGGTTATCGTGGATAGCTCTTTTCACGTCCGAACGAACGCTGGGAAAATTGCTAGCAAGCTGGTAGACAAGTGTCGCAAAGAAATTTCCAGTCGTGCAGCGTTCTGTGTGCTTGCGCGAGAAAAAGAATGTTCCTGCAAGCCGCTTCTCAACGTTCGTATCCTCTCTCACTTTCAGATCTCTCATCCTTTCTGCGACAGTGAACGCGACAGCGGACTTTCCGACGCCCGCCGTGCCATGCAGCCAGATGAGTTGACTCTTCTCCCGCTTATCCAATAATGTGTGGATGTGGCTGAGAAGGTCCACCCGGGTCCCTTGCATACATTTCGGGTGAGGCTGGCGTTCACGAGAGTCATATTCAGCACCCTTGACAGCGACCTGGGATAGCCTCTCCCAAGTTCCTTCAAACGACCGAGAAGCTGTCGATATGGTCAGAGAGCGAGAGATGGATGAGAGACGGAAATACTGACATTGATCGTGACTCATTGTCGACGGTTATGAAACAGTTTGTGCGATGGTATGGAACAACTCAGGGAAATATTAAGCAGCTGTGTTCGAGGGTGTGGTTAGAAATCATGGGCGCAGTGGTTAACTCAAGGGACGACGTACGAAGATTGGAATCAAGGCTTGGATCTATTGGCCGAGGTAATTGTGAAAAAGCTTATGTCGCGAGACGATCAAGCTCTGGAGTGATGGAGAGTGCAAAACGTAATGGAGACGGATGGATCCTGCTATGGAAAGCTCGCTGGATGGTCGTGGAATGCAGTTGAGTGGACTAGCGCTCGTCTGGTTGCAAGAGGACACGAGGCTGCTGTGAGTGCAACTGCACAGCCAGACGGAAGCGCCAACACCAGTTCAACCATGTTAGCCTCCAGATAATCGACAGAGATAATTGTGTGGACAAGGTGAAGGTTTGAATGCTAGAATATGATAGTCGTCACTATATCAATTCCGTCTATACTATCATGAGGTCACCAGTCAGAGTCTTCCGAACATTCACCTAACACTCGGGCCGCCCGTCCCGGCTCCTACAATCCCTCTCAATCCACAATAGCAGCATACTAAACATGCTTGAGCTTCAGCTCTGCCAGTCCCCTATGTGTGCACGAGTAACGTACTACAGGAAACGTGCTGAATTCGCTCAAGGGCGGTTGTAGTTGTCTATTTGGCAACAGCTTCCATTCCTAACAAAGCCAAACATACTCCCCCAATTGCCGAACAAACTCTCGGCGAGTTCTTGATCCAATTCAAGTGACAAGCCATGGACTACGTAGAACAGCCAAACAGCAATCTCGTGCGTGAAACTCGTGCTAACTAAATTCACTCTAACCGTTCCCATATAGATCTGCTGTATCTGCCAGTAAGTTCCGCGTTGTACACATTGACGCGTTTTTTAGTTCCCATGCCCCTGAGTGCCTTGCTCCACATAATCGTCATTCAGACTCAGTGAAATATCAATTATTTGTCGCAAATTGTGGTCTATATATTGGTGAATGTGTCTACCTAGGTGCTGATGGGGCTTTTGCAGTACTATATTGCCCAGCACATGGACATCAAAAAGCTAATGCTCCATTTTGAGCTAGATTTCAGCAAGAATTTGTGCATGTACGAAACATGGCTCAGTGAGATTGCTCAAGTTTTTTCCACGTCTACCAGATGTATCTATAGACCTAACTAGAGAATATCAAGGTGTATCAAATGTTAATTTAATGACTTATGGCCGAGCGTGTCAAGGAATGGTGGGTGTCAACCAGTGGTTGTACACTGTATGCGATTCCAATCGACTCGTAAGCAGAATGTGGGTCACCGGAATATCAAGTTCGCGAAGAGCTCGTGCAAGGAGAAGGATGAGATCTGCAAGCTCGGGTTCCCATGTAAGTTGTGAAAAGGCTTGAGGACGCAAAACGTGATGGAGATAGAATGGGTGTATAGATAGATAGATGGACGTTTCAACTTATTATGTTATGAGAAGCTGTCTGGACTCTGGATGGCAGTGGTTAAAGAACGAGTGGGCGCTGGTGTACTTCAAGCTGCAGGAGGACATGAGGTCCTGAGTGCGGTGAGTGCGGATATTATTAGGCCCCTGCACAACCAGACGGCACCGCCGACGATTCGCGCTCTCTATAACTAGAGGTTAAACAGAAATCGAGGAGGACGCAGTGATATCATGATGGGCGATTTAACCCACTATAGTCTTCCATACACCCTGAATGATTCTGTGTGTTGTAGGCCCATCACAGGTTGAATTGCACATTCAAATAGTCTTCCGAGCATTCAGTCCTACGATTAATTTGACCCACAAGAGCATCCAAAGCCTGTATTTCAGCTCCACTACTTCGCCACTTCCGCCAGCCCCCACATGTGGACGATAGTTTACCACAGCTTCCATTCCTAACAAAGCCAAACATACTCCCCCAATTCCCGATCAAACCCCAAGTTCTTGATCCGATTCAAGTGACAAGCCATGGACTACGTAGAACAGCCAAACAGCAATCTCGTGCGTGAAACTCATGTTAACTGAATTCACTCTAACCGTTCCCGTATAGATCTGCTGTATCTGCCAGTAAGTTTCATTACTCCTCACCGACATCCTAACCCAATATCATCTAGTGCCCCATTCACAAATCCTACGAGCACTCGGACATGCTTGCACACATTCTGTTACGACTGCATCACAGTAGCCGTACACCACTCCCCACAATGCCCCATCGACCGATCCTCGCTTTCACTCGACGATCTATTACCGGCCAATCCTATCGTGAAACACGTGAGTGAGACAGGTAGTGAAACGCAGGAAAAGCCCCTGACATACTCCGCTACAGCTCGTGGACGAACTTATGATTGAATGCCCCAACCGAGTCTCAGGATGCACTCAGACATTCCAGAGGCAATTATTGTCCGCTCACGTCAAGGACGCCTGTCAATACGTCGAGATCCCGTGTTCGGAAGAGCAATGCGACAAGTTGATCCTTCGGAAGGACCTCGGTAAGCACGAAGATGCTTGCGTGCACCGCTCGACGCAGTGCGATGGGTGTGGTGCGACTATCAAGTACAGCGATCTCAGCGTATGTGTATCCACGACAATTGATCCGCGATTACTGACCAGACGTGGACAGACTCACAACTCGGAGTGTCCTTCCAAGTCGGCGACGTGCAGTTTCTGCTTCGAAGAGTTCCCGAGGTCTCAGTCACAAGCGCACGCTGCTTCTTGTCTGGATTATGAAATTCCATGCACGCAGGCTAATAACGGCTGTTCCTGGTTTGGTCCCCGGCGTCAACTCTCTGACGACCACGCTCTCTCCTGCCCGTACGAAGCCATCAAAGGATTTTTCTCCATCAACAACGCTCAAATATCATCACTACACACGGAAAATGCCGCTCTCAGACAAAAAATCCACACACTCGAATCCGTCATCCAGTCAATGCGAAAAGACATTCAAACATTCAGAAACGTCCTCGGTCCATGGTACCGATCAAACACCCAAGACCAATCCCCCCCAAATCCAATCGCTCACCCATCCATCAACGCCTTTGATCACGCCTTTTCGGCTCCCCCCGGTCCTTCCTCAAGAACGGCTCCCAATCAAGCCTACCAACCTTCTTCCGCAGATCACGGAGACCTCATCTTTCCCGCGGCCAATAACGAAGTCGATGCGCTTGCACCCTACTTCCCACTCTCACCCGAGCACCCGTTCGCAGAATCTCACCATTATCCCCGATCACGCCGATCTTTTAGTGGGATCGCAGATCCACACATGTCTCAACGAACACTGCCATTAACGCCCGTCGCACCTCTAAATCTCAGCACATCCCTCGAAGACTCCCTCAACGGCTTACGTGACACCATATCCGCCGTATCCGCATCCGTCGACTCCCTAGCTCGCCGAAATGACATCGCGCTTACGAACGAGAGCATACGTCTCAATGAAGAACTCGGCTCTCTCAAATACGCCGTTCACGGCATCCGACTCCAAGTACGTCCCTTCTCGTTATCTTATCCCCCTTCTATCTATCTCTATTTCAATTTGCGTCATGAGGCATCGTTCTGACGATGTTTTTGGATACAGCTTCACCGTTTGATGATGGATAGGAACGCGCAGGTGACGGGGAGAGGAGGAGAGCCGCCTATGAGTTTATCTTTACCTGGTCAGACGATCTTTCATCCTCCAATGATGGCACCTCCGTTTCCTGTGACGCCTGGCACGAAGCTCTGAGTTGCCGCAATTTTTTTTTTAAATTGGCCGTTGGATCTCTCGTTATCGTACATACTTGTATCGATTATGATTATCTTTGGGCTTCGTCCGATATATCGCTGGATGAACTGATCATCATGCTTTCTTTTGAATCGAGGGACGTCTGAAATCCAGCAAGTCTTCCTCGTGCCTAATCGCGATCCAGAAAACGAGCGACGAAAACCTACCGGCTTTTGCATGCTGGCGACCCTGTCGATCCTACACTCCTTGCACCAAAGCGGTTAAGACTGAATTTCACCAAGGCATTAAACTAAATACATTAATCTAACTAGAGCCTCGACGTCGACCTCGAGCAAAATCGCACGAGACAAAAATATGATGGGATAAAGATGGTGTTGAATGAGCAAGAAAAGAAGAGATGGAGAGAGATATGAAGACCGGTGTAAAAAGAGATGATGACGACGATGACGCGACAAGAGAAAACAGAAAACAGCGAGCATGAGAGGATAACGACAAACAGGGGGTGTAACTAACGAGTGAGCGAGCGAGCGACAGGGAGGCTGACAACAGAACGAAAGGGATGTGCTGAGTGCTGAGTGAACTAAAAGGTAAATAAAGCGATGGATAATTAAAGCGCGACGAAACGACAGATTTGAAAAAAACATCATGACCCCACAACCAAATTAGTTTGCAGCGAGCATGGAGTAACAGCAGCGAGCAAAGACAGTAGTAAATTATGGTACATCAAAATTCCGAATGATGGAAGGTGTGGATGGTATAGCGGGACGATGGTCTAGGCAGATCGATGGTCGCGGTCTAGGCAGCCCGATGGTCCTGGTCTAGGCAGTTCGAAGATCGGAATCTCAACAGTCACCCTAGTTATACGCACCATACCGCTCCCCGCTATGCCCCGCACTATTAGCAGAAGGCACAGCAAACGAATATTCAGCCGCAGGCGATACATATGAGCCCATTCCTGACGAGAAGTTGTTCTCTGCTGGGTATTGCATCCCAGGTTGGGCGTATGGAGCTTCCGTGGGAGAGAACGTGACGTCACGCGAGAATGGCGGATGAGACGCGTAGTTTCCTGTATGGGAGTATGGACTGGACTCGGGGGCAAAATGGTATGCGCTAGGAGGAGAGGTCGTGTCTATGGGAGGTGGGTATGGAGAATTGTGTTCAAGATTGTTCTGGATATGACCATGCGGAACTTCTTGGATGGTGGGTATACTGGGCCGCCGACTTGCTGTCGCGGGCTCCGTGGGACCTAGATAGGTGTTGCCGCTGGATTCTGGTGGGAGCTAGATAGAACACATCAGCATCTCGTCAAAAATGTCTAAGTTAAAACGGCTAATTACAGGATTATAACCAAACGAAGCATCGCTGGTTTGCAAGCCAGACGGGCCAGGGTCCTTGCCATATCCAGCGTGCGGACTGCCCCCGGGCGAAACAGTGGAAGCTGGGGAAGAATATCCAGGATCCTGGGACAAAAGGTGCTCCCGGTGTTGATAAGCAAACGAAGTCGCAGCGTTCAAGTGAGCCTCGTTGAGCGAGCCCTGGCTGGACCGCATGTTCAGACCGGACATGCGCGTCTCGAGGGTGTTGGATGCGCTGTGACGTAAAATATCAATAAATGAAACGCATAGATTGTGAAAGTGCGGCGCACCAAGACCCTCTCCTGCCATTTGGATCGAAATGATCGACACCCACGCAGCTGCTGACGTCCGAATAAATGGCGCTGGTGGCGCTCGTGTCGCTTCCACAGATGCTCGCAATGGAGCCGAATCTAGACAGACCACTGTACGAGTCCTCCGTGTCCTGATCTGTCTCGTTGCGAGGAAACGCCCACGAGTGCATGTTCCCGGGAGATTCTGCATCCGGTGAGGCATGTGGAGGCGACGCGGATGACGGAGCACCAAACTGGAAGTCGGGTTTCGGAAGGGGTCCAGGGATGGGCGAAGGGAGCGCTCTGGAAGTTGTTGCGTAGCGGTTGTCCGAGAGCCGGCGTGGCACGTGCGAGGACGGAAATGGGGGGCGTACCTCCGGTACAGGAGGAAAGGGAGAAGTGCGAGGTGCGAATACATGGGGTTCCGATGCTCGGTGACCCAGGGTAGGGCGAGGATAAGGGCTGTACGAAGAGCCATAACTTGTGGCCCTGCTTGGCCCACCCAGTCCGGATGGGGGACGAGCCATGGACTGACCCGACCCTGCAGGAGATATGGGCGGCCTGAGAAAGATCGCGTCATTCTTTTCCTTTGCAACGCGTGCGAACGGGTGATGCATTAGCCTAAGGAGGCTGACGTCCATAGACTTGCGTCTGTCTGGGAAATGGGAGGGAGGGTGGTGGTTATCCGGACTTGGCATGGACATTGTGATTGGCAAAGAGCCTCTGCGAGCGTTTAGAAGATCATTGTTGTCCTGCCAAGTCAAGTCTACGGGCAAAGGGCGAACATGAGGGGGTACCTCGACAGGAGTGGGTGGGTTACTGTGCCAAGTTGGGGGAGCCGGTGGAAGAGGAGAGAACCTGACAAGAGGACTTGAAGCTACAGGTGATCGCTCCACTGGGTGTGGTTCTGGTGAGGGCGAACGATCGTCTTCTGCAGGGTGCGTGGGTTTTTCCGTGGGTGTTGAGGAATTAGTAGACTCGTTTGGCGAAGTGTCCCTGGAAGACTGAGATTTTTGAGGAGACTGAGGAGGAGCAGAATCCTGATGAGCGGCGTCCTGAACACGTTTGCGAAGAGCCTTGTCCTTTGCACGCCTGAAAGAGAATAAACAAAAGAGAAAGTAGAGGAAGATAAGAGATATACCTGTTTTGAAACCAGACCTTACGCGAGGTGAAAGTTAGGACGCGAGTTGATTGAAGTCAAAATGACGGACCTGTACGGCGCGAGGAAGCATATCAAGCTCGGCTGCTAACTTTTTACGGAGAGCAGCATTGGGCTTTGTATCTTTACGGAATATGTCTTCTAAGACCTTTAGCTGGGTACGAGAGGTGCGCTTTCTATGTTTGACTTCGTTGGGAATGTAGGGAAAGAAAGTTCTGAAATCGACGGTATTTGGGTCTACACCTGGAGGAAACAATGAAGGGATGCAGGTTGTGGTATACCTTGAAGAAGGACTGGAGTCCATTTGAGAAGGAAAGAGCTGAACGCGATATAACGCGGAAGGAGGAGGGTTGGTGTGGGAGGAGGGAGAGAAATGAGAGTGAGGCTTGGCAGCAATGGCAGGGTCCCATGATTGATACCGTCCAAACAAACTTGGATCGATTTCTTGTCGAACAAGTAAGTCTACATAGACTATACAATCAAATTTTTATGAAAACCAATGAAATAAAAGTTGTTAGTATCTTGCCTAGTAAGACAGGAGAGAAGGTGTCGTGGGTTGCTAGGTCGATCTGGGGTCACTTGTCAAAAAATGTCAACGCTGCAGGGTTACTTCAGGAACTGGCAGAGCAGACGACGACGAGCAACGTGAACGAGAAAACGACCTCCTCGTCAATTTATTCGATCGGTTCGAGCCTCGATCAAAGATTCTCATCAAATGGTAACATGATGCAACATGCAGATCCCAAGCAGCACCGAGTCTAGAGTCACCATCCGAGCATCTTTATCCGCGGATGACCTCAACCCTCTCCCTCGAATAGTAGGGTCCTTGCTTCTTATATCAAACCTGACACCCTCCCTCCTCCTACTCGGGTATCTGATCATTTCTTTGATCCCCGTCAATTCCGATCCTACATTCAAAACAAAAATCCATATCCTATTACGAACCACCTAGGTTACTCATTCACAATCTTTCAAACTTATCTACCAAAGCCTAGAATGTATCACAGATCATGTGCGTAGTATATCAATATATGGTTGCAGGACCTGTGCTGGTCATAGATATCGTATGGTGAGTGTCGCGTCGTCGATGAGTTGCGTCCTGTCCAGATCGCAAGGTAATATGTTATACTGCCAAACAATGTCCCAAGAAACATACAACCAAAAATTCACATTTTGACCTTCCTTTTTCACAAACTGAGGTCCATAGCCTCGCACTCGTCCATCATCGTCCAACGTCCAAGGATCTCATCCAAGAACGTATTCGAAACTCCTCCAAGCGGTGATGCGGCGAACACCGAACTACCATCCCGTTTCGCTTCCTCGTACATGCGATCCATAGCCGAACGCGCTCGGCTCACAACAGGATGGCCCCAAACACCCTGCACATCCACTCGCCTACAAGGATCAGTTCGCATCATGCTCTTGATCAAACCAAACAGCTCTGGACTTCCATCCAGATCCATCTGACTGAAATCCTCCTGCCGTAACCTATGCCACCCATCTCCCCTAACCAATCGTTAATCACTCCTTCCAAAAATGATTCAATTGTCACTCACTGATCAGGCACAACGATGTTCGTAGCCGTTTCCAGCATCGTCATCCCAAGACTGCAAGAAAGATTAAAACATCAGGGTCCCTTCGCATCCCACATCCACGGACCTACATACCTGAAGATATCGGCGGCTTTTCCGTACGTGCCCTGTAGAACTTCCCGCGCGAGGTAAACCTTGTCCCCTTCGCGCTCGAATGCTCCCCCAGGACGGGGCCACACCGAAGCCATACCGAAATCTCCGATCTTGAACCGACCTTCGCGTGTCAGGAAGATGTTGGCCGGCTTAAGGTCTAGATGAATGATCCCTGCTTCGTGGACGAAACGCAGACCCTGCAGGCACGCGGTTAATATCCCAAGTTAAGACGTGTCAAGCAGAATCGAAAACGAGGGTGGAGAATAGACCATATACTAGATCTTCTCAACAGATATGATTGGACCAAGTGAAAATATGCATAACGGAAGAAAAGAAGGGACTAAAAAAAGTTTTTCCATTCACGGTACTCACATTACTCAAGTCAACCATAATCTTCCACACCCGCGCCTCGTCCAGGCGCGGGAACGCCCGCCCATACTCCCACAGGAATCTCGCAAAATTCCCAAGCTCGCAGAGCTCAGTGCGTATGAAAAGCGCATCATCTTGCTCCCAACTGTCCACATATGTCAGTACGTTCGAGTGAGCTCCCCGCGCCGATAGATGCGCCAAGATGTCTACTTCTTCACGCAGTCGCAGCCTGTCATCGCTTGTCAGATAAGGTTGAGCGGCCGAATGAGAAAACAACCCACCGGTGGCGGGGACCCTCAAATGGCTTTGATCGCTTGACAGCCCACACCGTATCCTCCAGCCCGCGCCCATGCTTAGCGCGCACTTTCATGACCTTGCCAAACTCCCCGCTCCCAACCTGCTCGACCTCAACAAACTCCTTCTCAAAGCGACCCGCATCCGAGACATTCCTCACGTGCTCAACATTAGACATCTTTCGCGAGCGCGGTCCAAGCGGCGAATGTAAATGAGTGGCGGACGATTTCGAAGGCAGATGCCGCGCGATCGTCGGCGAGTTCAATGAGATCGCAGAGCTATTCGAGCTCGAGCGCGAGCCAGTGGTCTCCACATTCAGAGTGCGCGCTGCGGGCAGTGGCCAGTCTACACCACAAAATAAAATGAGGTGATCGATCACAAATGAACCCGGGGCCCGACGCACCTCTGAGATTAATATTTCTCCGTGTCGGCGTCCCACCTGCGCTGTCCCCGCTGGAAAACGCTCCACTGCTACTTCGGCGCATGAGCCATCTCCCAGCAGGACGCCCGAGCCCAAGGCCCTTATATTGCTTCCTCGAACTCGGGCTTACAGCTTCATCGTCCTCCTCGGTATCTGATCCTCCACCCTTGCTCACCCCAGCGTTACCTTTCCCAAGTGGCAGCGGGAAAGCAGCAGGCAGGCTCTTCCGCGGTTTCTTCCCATTCCCGTTCCCCTTCGCTCCCTCCACACCGTCAAATGAGAACCCAATCTTCGATGCAACTGCACTCTGCCACGGCCGCCCGCCATCAAGCCCAAAATGACTCTTGATCTTCTTCACAGGCGTGCCCGGTGGTTTCTTGCCCTCAGCTGCAGAAGGCTTCCCACATGCCTCCAGGGTGCGTCAGAATGAACGCGTCGACGTCATCCTCGTCATGATGGAAATATTGGTATGGATGTGATTGATTAAAAGAATGAAGGTGTGTATCATCAACGCCTGAGATCCTTGGCCAGCCGGAAAATGCACCAGGCACGATTCCAGGCGTAACCAGATCATCGGCATTATCATTATCAGAGTATAGAGAGCTCGAACTCGTGCTTAGCGTCGAATTTCGTGCGGGGATCGACTCGTCGTCGCTGAGGACCACGCCAGAGTCGCGTGGTTTATACTTGGAGGGTAGCAGTCCTTCCTTGCCTTTCTGTGACCGTGGAGAAGGCGTACCCTCCGTAATGCTAAACACGAACGACGTCTCGGTAGGGCCATCGAATAACATATCCTCGTCGTCCGAATAGACCGTGCCTGGACCGTCGTTCAGAGGCGAAGATTGCGGTGATGGTGTATCCAAACCCGACCGCATCGTCCATGGCATCGGGATAGGAGAGAAACCAGCCGAGTCTGGACCGGCATAGCTATGTCGATTGGACGTGATCAGATGGGACTGTACGCGCAGATCCAGGGAAGGGGCGACGGAGGAATTAGTCCGCGTGCGTGAGGGCTGCGCAGATTGAGGGATGGAGGGCCCGAAGAAAACAGAAGCTGAGCTGTTGGATGCGAGGCGGTTGAAGGGACGGGCGCGAGGTTGAGACTGGGCACTTGGACGAGAGGGGGGGGTTGGGAAGAAAGGATTGGGGCCACTGGAACCTGTGACTCGTCTCCGTGGGACGGGTGAAGCAGAGCCAACAAAGGAACTGGGCCGATTGCGATCGCGAGATACAGAAGGGAATGCTATTGGAACAGGCAGCGACTTCTTACATGAACCTTCAGCCTAGAGTAAAGTTGTATCAGCACAAAGAAAATATTTCACGGATGTGACTTCTCACCTTGGGTGATGGCGTGTGGTTCACACTCTCGAGCAGCTCAAGGGAGACGGGCCGCGAACGTGCCCGCCGCTTGATAATGTGGCCCCCTGGAGAGATAGCTTCAGTGACCTCGTCCTTTGCGCTACCTTTCTGCGGTACTAGCGCAGCATTGATAAGGAGAGACTTCTTGGGCTAATAGATCGGGATTTGGAACGGCGAAGTACAGGTAGCCTTTGTACACGTTCTTCATCGGCATCCCGATCTTCTACGAGACCCCAGTCATCATCCGAGTCATCAGGATCACGGATACGCAGCCGTTTCATAGTCTCTGCCTGTTTTTTGACAAAGGCGTCTGTTTCCAGCCTTACTCTTAGGCTGTGGAGTAAAGCGGGGTGCTGGCAGAGGCGCAAGACGGTGGAAAGGCGACACCAGAAGAAGGATCGGGCTTTGGAGCAGAAATACTAAGAGGGGTGTATGTGGCAGATGGGAGGGGGCGCAAAGGTGTAGAGAAGTCACCACCACCAGATTGCGCTGATTTGCGCTTCGTGCCCACACCCACGCGGTGTGCTGGCTGCGTATTGAGGTGCTTAGCAGCCAATATGGTGCGATGCGAATCCTTGACTGGCGTACGCAGTGGCTGGGTGGACGTGGAATGAAAAAAAGGGGAAGGGGCTGCGGAGGAAGAGGATAGGAAAAGCGTTGCTTCGTCGTCGTCAAACATGATTGGTTTTGTAGGTTTAAGATGGGAGATTGGGTGGGTGTATAGACGGTGCACTGGAGAGGGAGATTTGAATGGAGATTGTAAGAAGATATCGCTGTCGTCGTGCTCCTGATTGAGTTCATCTGCTTTGTGTTTGGTGTCTGCGGGGAATAATGGCCGGCGTCTAAGAGGAGACGGGGTCAACATTGGTGAAAGATGTTCAGATGATACCCTAGGAGCATTAAACTTTGGGGGAGTTTGATAATGAGCTGCACGGCAGCTTGGGGATATTGGCGACATGCTCTGATCGCGAGCTCTAGTTCTGGATTTTGTTTGTACAGAAGCTATGTACTGCGGGACAGGCGTCGAGATGAGCGCCGTCATCGTCGCCGCTATTCGTCGTCGTCGTTCTTGTTGTCGTCGTCGCTGTGGTCAGCGTGGGGGACAAAGGTTGACAATGTGAAAGGAACTTATGGGAAAGCAATTTACAGCTTGAACGTCAAAGAGTCAGTTTATGGGTCATTTGCTTGACCGTGAGAATATAATTTCCCGCCCACTCAACAACGTCACATGACCGCGTATTTTGTTTCCGTGGAATCTTTTTATTATTTGGTCGTGTTATGTCTTATGGTTATGTTTGATCTCGTCGTCGTTACACGAGGCTACCTCCCGTACTTTCCCAGACCACCGTTTAAACGTTTGACGACCGTTGTGGATAACGTTTTTTTTTTTTTCATTTACCATGACGATCGTCCGGAAAGCACTCCCATTGGAAAGCAATCACCACCGGTTTGTTTTTCATGGCTCAGACTTTTCCCCGCCGAAACCGATTGTAACAGGTTTTTTCTTTTAGATGGCAGTCTAATTCAGTCGCGACGGCGGTGGCTACCTATCGTCGACCAAATTGGAGCCCGCGCAGTAGGTCGCGGAAATTAAATTTATTCATACGATGATCTCTCGCGTCGCGCCATTCTCTCGTTCCCGTCGGCTGCGCCTCCCGACAAGTCCCTGCCATATTGGGACAGCTTGCCGCTTTGGATTTGTTCCCTTTCTCGACGCACAATGAGCTTTTGTCCCGCCTCTTCCACACATGCATCTAATAAACTGCAGCTCTGAGTGCAGCCCATTGTTCCTTGGACATTGTCTTCGTGTTACTAAGACTACAGTGTGCAGCCCATTGTTCCAGTACGTATGCTTGTCCTGAGTCACTACATATTTGAATTTTTGACGTCGTTCACCTGTCCGCCAAGTCATGTGCCCCTGAAGAGTGACTCATGGCGGTATTTGCTCTCTCGCCCCACTGCCTACAACGCTTCCCAACCGAACTGTTGACGTGGCTGTGTGGATCATCGCTCGCGCCCGCGGCAAGTTTCGCTCGACACTTTTCTCTTGAAGTAGCCTCAAATCAAGTGAACAAAAATATGCGCCGAGTCCCTGGTAGCAGACCTCGACAATTCACTTCAATTTATCAGTCATAAATCATAGATGGCATCTCGTAACACTGATACCCCTTCTCAAGAGCCTAACTTGTGATGTGCCAGTCAGCAATTGGGTCTTGGTTGAGATTTCCAACCTATGGTGGCGCATGATTTCTTGCACGTCACGCCTGAAAGTCCACAAGCGCGTGTAAGCTTGCTCGTTTCTGTTACGCGACAAACTAAGTTACTCCCTATCAGATACGCGCCACAAGGAGTTTCCACTCACGCTGGCGTTGGAGTTCCAACATCTACTACCAAGTTAGTAACAAGCGGGAAAACCACACAACTGTCCTGCATGATCCGGAGGATTCTGACTTCGAGTGCAAGGCAGCATCCGCATAATTGGTATTGTTTTTAATTAGAACATCCAAAGAAATCGTGATATTGTCACGCTGTACTGGCAAGATCCAGTGAACGGTGAACAGAAGTCACACTAACGACGAAGTGAAATTGTTTCGGCGAAAGCCTATACATACATAATAAAGCTCCGGTGACCAACGCCTGTGAATTACTGACACTGCAGCCAGCAGACCAATTACCAATTCATCATTGACGTCGGCTGCAGCCTTCAGTGAGTGTCATGGATGTCTCCTGAGCACATTCAAAACAAGTGATCGCTCCAAACGATTAGCAATTTCCTCTTCAGGGCCGATACCAGCACCTCCTGTCGTGCTCTTGGCATGGCCACAGGCAGCTCACAATGTCTATGTCATCGTTATGATCGAGAAACCAGTGTCAAACTGCAAGGGGTCATCCTCTGTCATGTGCCTGTGGATTGCGATAAGATGAGCCCGAAACCGCGCGAGGGCCTTATAGGTATTTAGCACGGCCACGGCACATTGAGCGACCGCTCATGTAGATCAGAATTGGCATTCTAGTACTAAAAGCTATTGCTTCCGTGACCGGAACACTAGTACTGGTGCCGTCGTGGCGCGCGACGTCATCTTTCTTCCTCCCTCTGGCCTATGATTACAATTCCAACGACGAGACTGTTGCTAGCTTGAAGGGCATTCGACTGACATGACATCTATCCCGCCTCGACATTATACCTATTCCCGACCAACATCATCAATGTTCTAAACCCGGCTCGCCGTAGGCACTATGTCTTATTGGCTGCGAATACCCCCGACACCATGAAACCGGAAGAGGGTTACTATCGCCACCTACACAGGTGAATTATTCGTTCTACCTGATCAACTTGTGGCAAGACGGTGATGGGTGGAGGACTGATTTTGTGCATGATCGTCTGTATCCCCCCTTGTCATCCTTGATAAAGAAGGAACGACTGTCTTCCTTCTATGAAGGTCTGACTGCGGGAGACTACCGGACATCTACTATTGGTCCCATTAATGTCCGCCTTTTGCAAATGCTGTATTCAAGTTGTATTCATTCCTAAGTCATGGCGGTGACACGCAAAATCATCACAAACCAAAGCTTGCATTGGCACACGTGCACACGCGGCGACCGCATGCCATCTTTGTTGATAGCGATCATCGTGTTTCTTTCATTCACAATAGCAGCAATCTCCTACTCATACTTGCCCTCGGCATCAATGTAATTGTGCCCGAGCAAGACGCCTATACACTCAAAATGTCATCTGAAACTTTCATGCCGGAGTGGTGTGGGAGACGTTGGTCACCCTCAAGGTTATCGAAGTAACAAGCGCGCATATTATAGATATCAAATAGGTCTAAGAAAGATAGTATTGGAAGCAAACTTGTACTTGTCGTAAGTACATAGTGCATGTTCATTGTTGTTAGTCTCCCGTAGACAGTTGTTAATGGCGAGGCCCACGGCCAGTACGTAATAGAAACTCACTTCCGCAGCCGCAGCGGAAGTTGAACCTGCTGAGCCATCGGAGTCATTCCCCACCACGTTGTGGTTGCCTTTTATCACGAATGGCACAATCCATGAGGAAAACGATGGCTTGATATACCAGGCCGTCAGCCGCTGGCTCGGCAGCCAGTTCGCTTCGGCGCGAAGAACTCTTGATCTTGTGAGTACAGTTGAAATGGTCATAATGCATATGCTAACAATGCATAAGTCTCATAATGCATGGACTTTTTTGGATCCCAACGGCGTTCCCATGTAATTGGCCGCATAATGCATATTGCATAATGCATAACCTTTGCATAGCCAATATGCATTATGAGGTACCAAATTGATAGGATGGGACAATAGGTACAACAATGTATTGCATAAATTTATTGTTCTGCTTCAGTGGTATTGTCTCCTTCGACTATGTATAGAAGCTAGCGAGTAATCAGGACAGTACCATACCACACAACAATGTCCGTAAACCCAAAACGCAAACCCCGTGACAAGCCCGCTGTCTATAACTGACCTGCGAAGCGGCAGAAAATCACCAAGGACACTCCTCGAACTTCAGCTCATTCTCCCAAATGCACTTCTCACCAAAATCTCACACTCTCTGACTGGATAACAGTCTATTCATTTGTTGATTCTCATCCTACTGTATCACAGATTGAAATTGTTGAACACTTTAAATCTCTCAAGTCGGGTGCACTCAATTTCACGCAGTCAACCTTATCACGCAAGTTGCGGGAACGTCCCGCATTTTCGGTACCTTGCCAACTATTGATGAACTTCTGAACCCTGCCGAGGAGAGAGATAAGGGAGAATTCTCTGCTTTTGAAGGTGGTGACTCATCCATTGCAGACACGGTCCGCCATGAAATTGCCGTTGCAAATGGTGAAGTTATCGAGGTTGATTCTGATGAGGACGATGACGACGAAGTGGATCCATCAATCACTCGTAAAGATATCCTCGATTTGTGCCAGCAGCTTGAAGTTGGATGCATGCAATATGGTGATCCTCAATTTTCACTTGATTTATCATCACAACTTTGAAAGTTTCGCACGAACCTACGACGCGAAGAACTACTTAATGCTAGACAAACATCTTTAGAATGATTCTTCTCAGTATAATACATGTACTTCTGTAGAAACTATGGTCAAATTTCTGTCACACTTTTGGCGGAGGTCACATGCATCACAATAGTGTGACACATATGCTATTGCATATGTCTCATAATGCATAACGTTTTGGCGGTCCCAACGGTATGCATTATGACCATTTCAACTGTAGTTGATACCAAGTTTCGGATGGAGATGTCCACTGGACTACTAAGCCCGTGATCTGCAATGATCCTGCGTGTCTTTAGTACCTGGGGGTGGATACTATTGAATACCGCATTTACAAAGACAATTTACGCGCGCATTGGTAGGGCTGATAGTGGACAACAATTATATCGGAGATCCTGAATTAACTGACTTCGTCAAATTGCTCTTACTGTACACACGGTGACCTGCGATGATTCTGCGTGTCGCTGCCTTTAATTGGGGATGGGATGCACCGTCATCAGAAGGCTACAGCTAATGATTTGTTGACAAAGTTGCCACCTAGCTTGCTTGGGAGTACCGCTCGCAAGATTCCACTAAAATCCCACTGGTTCGTAATCTATTTCACTCGAGGATATTGGCGCAACATTCACACTACGTATACTGAAGTGTGAGAGAGAATCAGTCGAATAATTCCTGGTCGATCAAGGTGAGGTTTTGCGGAGCAGGGGTTGTGGCCCGTTGACCAAAGACTTGTGCCAGAATCTGGTGCCGAGCAGATTGCAGTGGTGGATCTCGCCTCATACGACGACAGATATTTGGTCATGGATTATCGTGCTCGTGTCTTCAAATGGTGTTTCCCACCGGGTCATCGATTTACAAAACTTACAGCCCATTGCAGGAGCATTACCTGGTCCAAAGTTGGTTATTCTGCCGGAGGTTCTAGCGGCATAATTACCGTCTAATCATTTTCCTACTTAAACTACAGTCGCGGATCCCGTCGAGGTGTGGCACAATGGAACAGACCGAGACGGTATATTTGCCAAATGAATTCCAAGTAGGTTCCTCGGCGACGCCACCACGCAGGGCACAATTTTAATGGGGTATACACAACATGTCCGGTTATGCGACTATTGAAGGTGCTATGTTACTCAGTAACCTGTACATTTCTGACAGCACACAGGTCATCCTCGCCGACTCCTCGGTGCTGCGGCTTGCCTTGGGATTGTAAGGCCAATGACTTACCTTTCTAAATCAGAGAGTGGACTTCGCCTCCCACCTTACCCTCCCACTCGGAGGCTTCGGGGGCGCTTCCTGCCTGCTCGCAAGTAACGTGTCACAGTCGACTCATCGTCTTTCTAATGCTAATCGTGTCCTATCGCTGATCAGATCATTTCTCACTGTAGTACGATAGATTGACGAGTACGGTCCTCTGATCACCATTCGCTCAGGACCTGAGAAAATCGTTATTATCGGCCATCACAAAATCAGTCCCTCCACGCTGAGTTGTCATATCCAGCTTAACATTCCGTTTCAGACCGCGGTGGATATTATGGAGAGTCAGGGTGGAGCGCTAGCTGATCTTCCTTGTATGATTGCTGCTGGAGAAATGCTTACCACCGGACAGAACATCGCCTACCTGCTGGGGATATCGGATGCGTAAATTCCCCTGTTGTGGCTTATCAGCCCCTGCTGATGTTACACGCGAAGAACATGGTCCTCGACATTCTCCTAGATTTGGGTCATGATAGTGTATTGCTTACAAGCATTTTGAAGCTTTTCTGTGACAACAGTTACGAAAGTTGCATATGGGAAGGTTCCGCCCATGTCTGTGACTGATTCCGAAGTCATTCAGGTTGGCCAACTCATCAAGATATTTTGTGCAGTCCCACACTCTGGTGCTTACTTGGTGGACTCGACCCCGCGGCTCAAACACCTTCCTTGGTATGGCCAGGACTTGAAACGGTGGTATGAGAGGAGCATACAATTGTTATGACCAACGTCCCTTAACCTAACTAGTAGGTGTCTGGAGGATGAATCACACCACAGGACTCGTCAAAAGGATGATAAAAGCAATGGGGGTTGAATTGAGAGGGAACGTCCAGGTCTACGATAACGTAAGAACGAGGAGGTTAAGTCTAAGGAGTTCTACTGACTACTACCTAGACTATATACTACTATTGAGTCGGAGATATCTGAGTATGAAAGGTGGTGATATATCTATATATGGTCATAACATTGCACCTAGGGTATAGGGCTCTTTACCAACCAATCAACTACAAGAAAGGGTC
The DNA here is from genome assembly GCA_016584345.1 of Suillus ampliporus. Classification (NCBI taxonomy): domain Eukaryota; kingdom Fungi; phylum Basidiomycota; class Agaricomycetes; order Boletales; family Suillaceae; genus Suillus; species Suillus ampliporus. The sequence goes on along the minus strand of JABCPV010000072.1, from coordinate 120,226 downwards.
CGTTAGGGGTTTAGGGGTATCGGTGATTAAGCAGGGTCTCAGGGTGCTGCTTCTATTCAGGGTCAACGGATATGAAGAACGTGAGAGAGTTCTGTGATAAGAAGTCTCGAGCGGTGATTAAAGATGTTCAGGGATGGCGGAGATTAAGATCTGGGATCTGATCTAGAGATGTCGGTGATTAAGGATCTCGATAAGAGATAGGATCTGGAGATGTATCGGGTACGATCGGATCTAAGGGTTCTCCAGGGTCTGCGGTAATGAGCATGCTTCTCTATGAGTGGCGCTTCTGTGATGAGGGTTCGTTTAGCTGTGACTGTGCAACAGGTTCCAATGTAGAGGGTTTCGGTGAATGACAGAGGTAACTCTTAACGTGTCATGTGTGATCGTTGGAGGTATGCGACGTAGTAGGATGATGACGTGAGAGACGGCTCGTAAGGGACTCTCGGTTGTGGTTCGATCATAGAGGCGTGCAGATGCATATGATGTAGCCGTTGCCTAATCGTAGGACTTTGAAGGATGTGATGGGTGTCGGATATCTAGGGTTACGGATATGGATAGATGACGTCGATGTAGTATAGATGTGAATTGAAGATAGTGATCGTTAATCGGTTATCCATCTTATCTTATCAGGGATCTTATCTAATCTAATCTTATCGGATAAGGTGACTTAGGCTTTGATAATCGAAATTTAGATGCAGTAGGAGGCATTCATGACAACAATTCAACTTGACTGGTCGGCCGAACTGCGTGGAACAGTAAATAGTATGTATTGCCTTACCAATCTTCACATGACATCTTGGATGTCGGCCCTTCGTCTGAAATATATGCTAAAAAATAAAATATCTCTATAGCTTGACAGAGACTGAGATGACCTTCCTTGCTGGTACAATTTTTGGAGCTGGATCCGATGCAGTGAGATGTCTTTTTGTTGTCTCCGATGATATTGGCTGACGTGAAGTGTCAGACTGCTGTGGTAATTTGCACGGTGGTCACTGGTGCTCAGGCTAATGGCAGCCACGCGTTTCCCGAGTTTGATGCGGCCATTGGCACCTGCGAGGTAGATCAATTTCCGATTGCATTTCTATCAATTCAATAATTTCTCTACTGAAGCCGCAAGCGCTGACCTTCGCTGACCATCAATTACTATATATTCGCTGTGATTATCCAGATTCGACGTCGCGCGAGCACCTTAGTATGTAACTCGTGTAGAATATCCCGCGCCCCCAGTGCTTGATGCAAATGAACCAGCAAGTGTAGAAATCCCTGTTCTACCAAGACGGATCAGCCCCTCAGTGACACTATAAGTTACAATAGTAAGTGCTTCACGGGATGCGCAGTGTGGACAGGAAATGTAAGGATAGTATATCCTTTACGCGCCGACCATGACTTCAGAAGAAGACGTTTGAACTTATGTCGAGAAATTTACGGTGGCGCTCAGCCAAAATGTCACGCGAGGGCACGTTACATCGATCAATTCCCTTTTCGAGACGGGATTCGCTGACCTCGCTGGCACATGACCAGATTCGTGTGATGGCGTGAGTTCTGAGTGCTTTGAAAAACGGAAGCCCTATATTGAATCAGAACGACAGAACGACGACGACGACGAGTGAAATACGGTAGCGGGACATGATTAATGACGTGGTAAGTCAATATACTATCTAGGTAGGTGAGGAGTCAGCTGAACGACTTATTTATTGCGAGAGATGCGGTCCCCGCGTGCAGCGCGGGCCTTGTTCACGGCCCTCAGGAGTTGGGTGTGCCCAAGCTCGGCCTCTGGATAGGCTGCGAGGAAGCGCGCCTCGTTTGACTCGTACCTGGAGCCGGAACAGAAGATGAGTAGTACTGGAACGGCAGAATAAGAGCAGGGACTTACTGATTGATGAATTCTAGCGCAATGGTCGCCCTTTGATGGTACTTCGACGCAAACCATCTATTAGCGCCTCGGTACCACTCCCTCGGCCAATCTTTCAATGGCGTGGTGAGTCCTCGGTCCCGATCCCTAACTAACCAGTGCTCGACTATCTCCTTCCAGGATTTGTTCTTCGGGCTCGTGGTGCCGTTGGGACGAGAAACTGGGACCCGAGGGATCACAAGGCCGGATGTTGGGAGTTTCTGTGAACTCGAAGCCTGAGTGATGCTGATGGGCAGCGTGGTGGGGAGTTGTTGTGACGAGGTGCGGATGGATGGCTCGGTGGTAGGGAGAGTTTGGCTGATGACAGGCCTGGGTAAAAGCGGCCGTTCGACAGGTGGAGTTGGTGTGCGGGAGGCACACTCAGAGATGTCGGCAAAGCGGGGGCCTGAATCGAGACGCTGGAGAGCGATTGCGGTGGTGCAGGCAGCCTGTGCCACGACACTTGTTAGGGAGCGCATGTCATTGCGAAGGCAGTTGACATCTGCTGCAACGGATGCGTGCACCATGCGAAGCTCTTCTGTCGATGCTGGTCTGGCGAGAGCATGTTCACCAGTGAGGGAGGCATCAGCACTGCGGGAGATGGGGGCAAGGGCATCACTGTAGTCGGTCTCATATGCATGTAGTTCATCAAGGAGGTAGCGAACGAGTGTATCACGCTGAAAATAGACACAATGAGAAAAAAAATGCTGCGGCAGTCAAGTGTCAGTCATAAGAACATGAGACATACCTGCTCGCCATCAGCCCATCCACCCCACCAACGAACTTTAGCGAGTGTCCACCGCTGGCCTACTGGAGCAAACATGAACCAGTATTGTGCACCTCCCCGACGAAAGCAGTGCGTTGAGAAGTTACCACGGATGCCAGCGCCAGCGGTTGACTCATTGATCCATTTTTGTACAGTATCGTGAGAGACTGGCTGTCCAGGATGCACGACACCGTTTGCACTCATCACAGGGAAAATGAAGTCGCTCAGCTGGAGAGTTTGCCCGTAGTGAAACAATTCAAGCCACTTGATCCAAACTAACATCCAGAAGAAATTGTCGCAGGCTGGCATGTCGGGGCGTGGATAAATCTTGTAGTGATTTGCTGCCAGTGGTGAGGTCATTTAGTGTCATCCAGCTTCGATCATTTAATGTGAGCAACTCACATCTCAGATCTGCTTCCCATTGGCCCTTGTCCACCTTCTTTTGCCATCCTTTCCGGTGAGCGAGGAAGATCTCGAAGTACAATGTGCATTTACTCAGCGTGAGGGTCTCATTTGCAAGGTATATGCCAAGCACCTCGTCCCAAATAGTAGTATCAAGTGAGATATCCTTTCTTTGCAACTTTACAAGCTCAAAACACCTGTGGAAAGTCAGATTGTGCACGTGTTGTGGAAAAGCTAATCGGATGATCACACCTCGTCCATAATGTCCATCCGTTTGATGCGAACATGACTTGTTCGAGATGGTGAGTCAGTTTTGTCCTCATTTCCAAGTCCAGATGCATATCCGAAGGCCGAGCACCACTCATCACCTTCTGAACCATCTGTAGTGCAATCTCGAGTGGACACACAGCCTGGTGCCATCGGAATGCCCGGTCCATGTAGTCCTTTGTCATCGCCATCGAGTGAGTGCGATCTCCTCCCTCGGCACTTGTCTTATGTTTGATGGATGACAGCACATCGTAAATATCTGCAGAATCAGCGGGGTTTCCTTCCCAGCGCTGCTTCGCCTCGTTGAAGTGCCATTTGCCACGATAGGTATCACCATCTCTAAAATGTAGGTCAGTGCTCGCATGCTCTAATTCATGTACGATAATGCTCACGATAGCTCCCACAGCTTCTTAAATGCCGAACGGATGCTCTCGACAGTAGTTTTGCTGAGATTCTCGTGGAACCCTTTCAGGGACATGAAGAGTGCCAGTGCTTTGTTGGAGCATCTGTTTGGTATGCTCTCAAATGCATCTTTGAAGGCAGGGTCCTCAAACACATCATTGTTGGCATGTATTTCAGCAGTCATAGGCAATGGAACGAGTGAGTTTTCGGATGTGTCACCCCCGCCAAGTCTTGCTGACAGCAGAGCAGCTCAGGGTTTCGAAATGGCTCGCCAGCCATTCCCGTCCACGACGAACATGCCCTGGCATAATTTGTCCTCGTGTTGTTTGCCTGAAGGTGAGTTTTTATACCATGTTCCTTAACCTTCTGAACATCTGCCAAAGCCGTCTTCACAGCAGCTGATCTCATCTTTCACCTGGCTTTCTTGTGAGGAGTGTCTGGCAGCTGGGGGGCTTTTGCGGAATCCTTTTTTAGTCATGCCATGCTTTGCAAATGCAAATGCAAATGAGTGGTGTGGTATGAAGCTAGTTCAAAATTTCGGGACGGAGGTCATTGTCAGGGGCCTCTAACTAGTTTAATGTCATTTCACATTTCACATTTCACATTTCACATTTCACATTTCACACCATTCAGATTACAAGACGACAGTTGTGTGCACTAGGGACTAATATACTGCTGCACTACTTCAGGTGCCATGTGATCCAGTATCGCCACCAGAAGATGCACATACAAGGGAGAGAATTCCCCTTGAGCTGTGTTGCCCAGGGTGTTGCGTGCCAACGACAGACCATCAACTTTGATATTATAAATTTTAATATCATGCCGCAATGCCATCAGCGTTGCACGAGCAATGACTTTGAACACCGGCTGGCGGTCTGTGTGGTCTGCACGCTGTCGGGGCAACTAAAACACCAGTTAGAGGCTGTAAATGAACTACGTGTGCTGCCTACCTTGCATATGGTGCAAAGACAGGCACCCTCCCATACACTCCCGCACATCTTGCCAATGATGGCATCATCATCCCAGCCCAATTGCTGCCTACAGAAGTCTGCAAGGTCTACGAAGATGTGGCTGGCAGGACGACACATCCTGTAGCACATTCTCCACAGCTGAAAAAGATGTTGGAGGATGGACATACTTATCAATCACTGCATGACGTGGGAAGTTCGCATGGAATACAATCTGTGACTGCCTTATACCGACGCTTGAGGTCATGGTAGGGGTCATTAGCAAGCATAGTGCATAGTTCCTCGACAAGGTCCTCCGCATGATCAGAGAACTCCGACGGCGGCATTGACAGGAATGCATGGAGCATATTCTCACCAATTCTGCTACACAGAGCAACCTTGTGGGCAATCTCGATTCCACAACCAGGCACTCCTCTATCCTAATCTCCGCCCGCCAGGAGGGCAATGAGCAGCTGATCTCCTCAGGTCAAGGAGGCACCATGCTCAAGGCCATCCTCCATATACACTTGAACATTGAGGTAGTCCTTGTCATTCCTCGCACTGCGACAAATCAATGGTAAGCACATAAGATAAATGGGACAACATACCTTCTGATTATGCACACAGCTCCGAAGATCAGAACATCACTGTCCTCGGTCATCACAGCATCAATAACACTGTGGATGTTCAAGGCAGCCAATTCAGCTTCAGCTTCACTCGGGGCCTGGGAAGTGGTGAGACAACAGTCTTGTGAGGTGAGGCGAGCAAAACTTACCTCGGTCCACTGAAAGCCAAACAACTCTAGCATGCACTGGAAGTCGTGGGTGAGCCAGTGGGGGCTGTGTCTGATTTTTCGACCCTTGTCTGGCAGGCGGCTCAGGCCATCAAAGACAAAGACGGCATGCAGGGGAAGCTTTAGTAGTACGCCCAGCTGAAAAAACAGTGTTCAGAGTTCCGGTGATTTGCCAGCTCCTGCATGGTTCATCTGAAAGACAGCACATATGCTGTGCATCCATGTGCTAACAACACGAGTCAGTTCACCATAGACACGTGAAAGAAGAATAGCACCATACCTAGCATCAATCCCAATCCTGAAAAATTTGACTATGGGGTTGCCATCGATGTATTCGGTCTTCAGTTCTGACAGCACAAGCTCTTTTAGTGTTCGGTTGTTGGTGGATGTGCTGACTCGCTGCAGAGTACCAGTCAATATTAATACTCCCATGAAGTTATTTCGCTCACCTCCCATAGCCCTTGGATGCCCATGCTGAGCTGTGATGGTAGCGCAGAAGCAGAAATTCTTGAAAGGGGGGCAGCCAGAGAGGGGCCAGATGATGTCAGCTGACTGCTGCCGAAAGCAGCACAGCAAGCAACGGCCTCGTCAGGGTTGATGCTCTTGTTGGGCTCCTTGCCGTTGAAGAAGTCAGACACTAGCTTGACGATGCGGGGAATACGTGTAGAACCGCCGACAAGAACGATTTCATGGATGTTCGCCTTGTCGATCTTGGAGTCCCGGAGGACCTTCTCGACAGGCTTGAGCGTGCTGCGGAACAGGTCCGCGCACAGCTCCTCAAAACGGGCACGAGTAAGGGAAGTGTAGAAGTCGATACCCTCGAAGAGGGAGTCGATTTCGATGGAAGTTTGCGTAGCGGAGGACAAGGTGCGCTTGGCACGCTCACAAGCAGTCCGTAGACGACGGAGCACACGGGGGTTGGAGGAAAGATCTGTTACATTATTAGCACCGGAATCGACAGATAACAAAATTAATTACCTTTCTTGTGCTTGCGCTTGAATTCTTGCGCAAAGTGGTTGACGAGACGGTTGTCGAAGTCCTCACCACCCAAGTGAGTGTCACCGGCGGTGGCCTTGACCTCGAAGATACCCTCCTTGATGGTCAAGAGCGACACATTGAAGGTTCCTCCTCCAAGATCGAAAATTAGGACATTACGTTCGCCAAGGACTTTCTTGTCGAGACTGTACGCAATGGCAGCAGCTGTGGGTTCGTTGATGATACGGAGAACGTTCATTCCCGAGATGGTACCAGCATCCTTGGTAGCCTGCCGTTGAGAGTCGTTGAAATAGGCGGGGATGGTGACGACCGCGTCATTGACGTTGTAGCCCAGGTACGACTCAGCAGTCTCCTTCATCTTGAGGAGAACCATGGACGAAATCTCTTCAGGGGAGAACTCCTTGGCGGCGGCACCGTAAGCAACAGCCTCATCGGGGTTGATGCTCTTGTTGGGCTCCTTGCCGTTGAAGAAGTCAGACACGAGCTTGACGATGCGGGGAATACATGTAGAACCACCGACAAGAACGATTTCATGGACATTCACCTTGTCGATCTTGGAGTCCCAGAGAACCTTCTCGATGGGCTTGAGCGTGCTGCAGAACAGGTCCGCGCACAGCTCCTCGAAATGGGCACGAGTGAGGGAAGTGTAGAAGTCGATACCCTCGAAGAGGGAGTCGATTTTGATGGAAGTTTGCGTAGCGGAGGACAAGGTGCGCTTGGCACACTCGCAAGCAGTCCGTAGACGACAGAGAGCACGAGGGTTAGAGGAGAGATCTGCGTAAATGTTATGAACACCGGAGTTCACATATAACTAGATTAGACTTACCCTTCTTGTGCTTGCGCTTGAACTCCTGTGCAAAGTGGTTCACGAGTCGGTTGTCGAGATGGTAGGCGATGGCAGCAGCAGTGGGCTCATTGATGATACGGAGAACGTTCATTCCGTCTTTCGTAGCTATTGTCGGCATAGTGTGAGGTCTAGTGTGAGGTCCTGTGAAGTACAAGTGAGAACCACAAATGAATTAAAAAAATTAAAAAAAGAGTACCTTCTCCAGGAGAGGTGTTGATGTTGTTGGAGGCAGTCACCTGCGGTGTTGTGCATGGCACTGATGGCAGTGACGACTAAAGACTTGCGCAGCGGATGAAGGCAAAGTCACATGATCGGAACACCTAAGCAACCCATTTATGGTAGCTGTGTAGGATGAGTGGGAGGGAGAGGAGGGGGTAACCGTTAAGGCCTAAGGTCCTATTACAAGTAAAGTACTGTAAAGTGCGATTTTGAGTGGGTAAAGTGAGTAAAGTGTGGGAGAAGGAGAAATACACTGTAAATTTTGTAAATTTTGTAAATCTCGAACTTTCGGGCAGGCCTGCCATCTGGGCACGGATGCACCCACCAACAGTGTAATTTTTTTGGCTTCTCCATATGAAAGATCGGGTGCCTGGTGGATGTTTTACAATATATTATTAACTGCAGAATATATATTTAATTGCAGTCAGTACCTGAGCAGTCTGCTTGGTCTGCCGGATGGTGATCTAACTGCAGAACGTTGATGGCTGTCAGGACTTGGGCAGTCTGCTTGGTTTGTATTGATACTTGAATGCTTGCAATTGTCTATTACTAGTAATTTAACTATGTAATTTGGGCCTCAGTGCGAGCAACTCGCGCGCCCAACCCTAAGTTAGGTGCAGGTGGCAGCACAATGGCAGAATTCGCACCGTGTGTCAGCACAATGCCAACCATGGGTCACGTGACATGGGATTCTTTGTTTTTTTTTTTCGCCGAATCTTCGACGAATCCCCTTTACAGAATTCACGTTAGCTAATCGTAAATTTCCCCAGATATCCCGACTTATTCAACCGACCACGTGACTCACCGACGCGAAGAAGCTTAAACGCTTCGCGTCCGAGTTTACGTGGATACATTCTCTTACATCTCCTTTAACTCTTTTTCTTTATCCTACCATATGCTCGTTTTCACGCACCTCGTGCTCTCGCCGTTTATTTTCACTATTCCACATGCTACCCCACTCGTTTCAGACTAATTACACCTTCGCAAAACGTATATAAACGACTCCAGTACTCTCATATCGTTAGCAGAATCCTAGACGTTGATTCCCCGCTCCAAGCACGACAGAATCCTTCAGAAGTCTCTCTCGCATCAACGTTGCCGTTTCCTACAAAGCCTCGTGTCGTACTTCGACGCGTCTCTTAGCCGTTTCCTATAAAGCCTCGTGTCGAACTTCGACGCGTCTCTCAGCCGTTCCAACGCGTTTCGTATCTTCCTTATCTTGTTCTCTATTCCCCTTCGAACTAAAGTCAGCCTTACAGAAAGGAAGAGGAAACATCACGCGCGCTGGCGACTCTACCGCCTCACTTTGCTCGAGCCCTCAGCCATGTTGTTTTCCGCCGAGGAGACGGGAGATTCCATCCTATGACACCCAGCTAGGCAGTTCTATCTTATCCCCATGGGCTGTAATGACTTGTAATCATTTTTTGAGGATGGCTGGCACCATCGGTCGCCGAAGTTAGACACTTCAAGGAGGTACACTTGAGGGTAGGGATGACCTACTGTCATGAGTACAGGAGTAGCCCGATTCAATTCCTAAAGTGAGGCCCCAAACCTTCGCGCGAGTATATTACCGCTCCATCGTCATACTTGCGATGCTTCCTGGTGTTTCCACATCATCAACCAGACCAAAAATAACTGCGGATCTATTGCGCCAACAGTATAAAAAGTTGTCAGCTTGTCGACATCTGTGCGGTCTCCACGTCATCAATCGTGACCATCTACCGCTTTGTACTTATTTACGTGTTCAATCTATTGACCAAGTCCCGCGAAGCTGGTGCTGCTGTGTCACGAACTTCTACTCAAATTAGGCTACATGGCAATGGGAGGCAGGCGACAGAGACCAGGTACTTGGCATATGCACTTGTCATGCCAGCGCGCGTGCCACGGGGGCGGGTCGCAAGATGACCCCACTATTTCGCGAGCATGATGTTTTGTCCATGTCACACATAGTAACGCGATGTCACGGACATTTCTCCGCAAAGTGTGACTCACAAACCAGTGGGTACTACTCACGCAACCAGACCACGATAGGGGATAGTGTAAAAAATCAGGCTGTCGGTGAAGACGACGACGGTCAAAAGGCAAGGTTCGATAACTACTAACACGCGTACTACATGCTGGTACAATTATGTAAGCTACCGTATGAAGCGGCGAAGTACGGATTTCCAACAGATAGTAATATGAAAAGGCTGCTGCTCGCGACAAGTGAGCAGGACACGAAGAAAACTTAGAACTCCAGACTCGGTTGATTTATAGCGATATTATGATAAGGACTTAGTACTTAGTAGTAGTAACTTATAAACCGATTCTAAATTTCTAATCAGTATCCTAATGAATGGACAATGAATGGATATACTTACTTACAACATTTCTACCATGGATGCTTGAACTCCATCTTAATGCTGAGGTACATATTACATATGCGTGCACAGATTGAATGATGATCCTGTCGATGGAAGAACTACAAGAGAGGCCTTCCTCTTGAATCTTTGCATTCACAACCGATCCATCGCGTGGTATGTATGGGCACGTATCAACCTACCCAATTGATATTGAGGGCCAAGCCTCGCATTGACAGTTTCGACGGATCATATCCTCGAACATCAACAAACGGTCAGGCGAGCCCCATGCTGACGTGTCCAGCCAGTTCCAGCCAGTTCCAGCCGCGGTCAAATCACCCTACTAATCGGAGATTTACTTGCGATCTGAACCGCTTTAGAATCAGTGGAGGGGTATCCTGGGGTATCTCCTGGTATGTCCCTTTCGTGGGTAGGTGGGTTGAACAATAGGCGTCCTCTGAAATTCATCTCGGACGTATTCGGCACAGACGTGGCGGCATTGGCAATGGGTATGTTAATCCTTAGTGGAAGTCACCCATTCTCTTATTTGTGGTCCTTTGAATGGATCAAATATTTCGTCGCAATCCGGGTTTTAGATGCTATAAAACGACCTCCCGAAAAACACCATCCCCACTTCTTCCAACTCATCGACCGTCTCCACTTCAAGGTCCATATATCGATAGGTAATCATTCTTTCGACCTTGGATGGTTACCTGCTAGTTACCTATGGTGCTCAGTACTCATGATAAATTCTCATATTAGTGTCCTTCGCCATGGCATTACATGAAACTCTTACAACGTGCGTGTACGATGTCATTGGCCTCGGATTTGGCCCGGCAAATCTTGCTGTTGCTGGAGCGCTGCTGGAGCAACCCCGAGAAGTAAATCAACCCGATATATGAGTCACACAGTGGAATTTATTGGTATCCCAGACCTGCCCGATATCTGTGAACAAGTCCCTCTTCATCGAGCGACACCACGAATTCAAATGGCATCCGGGTATGCTGCTCCCAAGCACCCGTATGCAGGTCAGGCAAGTGCAATTGTATGTCTACCGCATTTTGAATCTGAGGGAAGGAACACAAGTTTTCTGAAAGATTTGGCAACCCTGAGATCACCACAGTCTCCAATCACCTTCCTTGCATACTTGCATTCCGAAAACCGTCTGGTGGACTTCATCAACCGGGGCAACACTACTCCGACGCGGAAGGAATATTCGGATTACCTTACCTATGTCGCGCGGTATGTGCAAGATCAAGGTATCAAGGTTGCTTATGGCGAAAATGTTATTGCGATTGAAGAAGAGGATGAAAGCACTGTGCAGGTCCATAGCAGGGTGCTTGCCACGGGCGAAACTAGAATTCGTCGTGCAAGTCGGTGTCAATCTATTGCAATGCTGCCATGAAGTAATTGATAGGGTTTGTTCAGGAAATTTAATCATTTCGCCAGGAGGCTCGCCATGGGTCCCGCGGTCTATTCAGGCCATCTTGCCTCATCCTTGCATCGTTCACAGCTCTGAGTACTTATCCTCTGTGGAACCGATGTTGGCCATCACAAAAGCAATAACCCGGTCACTCAAAATTGCGGTTGTCGGCGCTGGGCAGTCTGCAGTAGAAGTACTACTCGACCTCCACTCGCGGCTAACTAGCATGGGTAAGAGTGCCGGCCAAGCGCACAACCTCCACCTCATCATCCGTGGTGGGTCATTGATACCGAGTGATGGCGGACCCTTTGCGAACCAGGTATACAATCCAGAGTGTGAGCTGATCACTATGCATCTACCAGAGCAAACGAGAGTACTAATATTTTCTTTCGCCCATTCTCTTTCACCATCTTTAGTTACAGATGTTATATACAACCTGCCAAGTGACTCTCGAAGAAGAGTGGTCGCAGACTACAAGAGTACGAATTACGGGGCGGTAAATCCTCGTACGCTTGATTCAGTGAGTTGAATGTCTTCGCTAATTGATCGCAATTCATAATTGTGACAACAGCTCTATGAAGTCATGTACGACCAACAAGTAGACGGCAGCATCGCTAGACGCAAGGGAAATAAGCTGTCTGCGACCAGCGCACGTATCACCATCGTCCCCTACAGCCACCTCTCGTCGGCTGAAATCACCACACCTCCTTCACAAACCTTCACAGAGACAGATAGGCTTTCGATTCTTTTGCAGAATACCCTCACAGAAGATGTCTCCGAGACAACGTATGATGCCATCGTCTGTGCTACTGGCTACGAACGACATTCATGGCTGAACCTTTTGAAATCATCTAACATAGGCAAGCGCTTCGGCCTGAGCGTCACCTCAAATAAGACTTCCCTTGCTGCTGAGCGCGATTTTGAAGCAGCTGTGAACGGGAGGAATGGCACTTTTGGACCAACCGTTAACGGGAAGAATGGCCATTCCCGAACATCGGACATGGGGATCAAGGCAGAGGGGATACATTTGCCACGTTCACCCTTGGAGAGCAAGGTTTCCGGTATGCCTACCTACGTCCCCGAGTCACTCAGAATATTTCTCACCAGACATGACAGATACACTCTATATTTCGCGAAATTATAGACTTCTCCCACTACCAACAACTGGTTGTGGATTCGTTCCAAGGATATACTTGCAAGGTTGTGCAGAGGAAACGCATGGATTAAGCGAGTCACTATTGAGCGTGACGGGAGTTAGAGCAGGAGAGATGGTGGAAGACTTGTGTTCCAATCGTTAGGGGTAACTTTGGGACAGACGATGCTAGAAGAGACTCGGATTGGAATATCGATCGCATGTGTTGAATTTATTATGTATTATTGTCGTATGTATGTGTCGTTTTGCCAATGTACGTGATATCGAAGCGCAATGCCCGCTATTTTCTTCTCGAAATTTGAAAGGATGTGTCCAGCGGAGACAGTCTGATTTCCCTAGGGGGAGCGGCCGGTTACGGAAATGTTATTATGATGGGTACTGTGTATACCTAATAGCACCTTTATAGAAGGAACGGCTGTCTTCCTTCTATTGGTCTGCCTAAGGGAGACTAACCTAGCACCTACCAGCTGTACTTACAACTCATGATAATACTGGCTTGCACGCAACCCCACATAAATTTCAATATTTGCTACCATGAAACTGTCTTATCCTTCCTTATCTGAAGCTAATCAAAACGACCTTGCACTCGCACTCAAGATAGCCCGGCACTCTTTCTGTACCGCTTGTGACTTTTGTCCTGGCTTGCGGCCCCCAGCAGGCGTCGAGGTGGTTCTAGACGAAGATGCTCACCAAAAGTCTCTACTCGGTGATCTAACGCAATATGGCTCCGACGAAGAGGATGGCACCGCATACCTCGAAACGTGTATATGTGGTCACGATGTAGCAGACCACGGTGGTCAAGGAGCCGCCTTGGGACGGGAGGAATTTTCTCGCAGAGCACGTCTTGCAACACGTCTTGACGAACTTCTTCTTGTATGTCTTCTCGCACACTATTATATACACGCTGACAGCACGCGCACCGTATCAGGAGGCAGACAGGCTACTTGACTTCAATTATACAGATGAAGACATCGACTCCCTGAGGCAACAAATGAAGACGCCCGTCTCTATGGTTAGCATAGCGTCTCCTTCCATCCGTACGTCGTCTATATTGATCCTTCCTACGACCTCTCAAGTGTTCCAGAACAATCTTCTCCACATGATCGACCATTGTCCCCGGCTTCTTCTGTACTTAGTGATGAGCCTCCGCCTTCAAAGCGTCGACGACTGTCTTCTTCTTCACTTAGCGATGCAGAAGAAGAAGAAGACGACGATGATGAGGAGGAGGATAAACCTTTAGCCGCCCAAGTTACAGATTCGACCACAGCCACCGGAACGAGTCCTAGGAAGGCTGTGACACAAAGAAGCGGAAAGAAGACTTCCAGTATGAAGTCAAAATCGCAGAAAGCTCCCATTGGAGACAAAAGGCCAGAGAAGAATGGAGTTGCGAATGGTCGCAGCTCGGATCTGAAAGTAAAGGTCGAAGATAAGATGGACGAAGGTCAACTCACCCGACTTGCGACTGGAGTTACGGTGGACACGGGGCCCACATCCTCCGCTGTGGTGAGCTGTATTCCTTTTCATCAGACCAACGCTTATGCTGTTCTGTTCAAGCCTTCCCACAAACCTGAGAAAGCTGCTTTTGTCGAGCTGCGCAAGGAAATCATACAGATAACTGCAGTGGAAAATGACCGACAGCCACGCTCTCTAGTTATTCTCACTGGTCTCAAAACCCTGTTCCAAACACAGTTACCTATGATGCCGCGCGAGTACATTGCACGTCTAGTTTATGACCATAACTCCAAAGCACTCGCGATCATCAAACGTGGCTATAAGGTCGTAGGCGGTATTTGCTACAGACCTTTCCCGCACCGTGGTTTTGCAGAAATCGTCTTCTTTGCTACCGCATCCGTGGACCAAGTGAAGGTAGGCCGAGGTCTTGTTCATCAAAGATGTGACTACAACTTCTGTGACAGGGCTACGGTGGTATGCTTATGGACAACTTCAAACAACACATCAAACGCACATACCCCGATGTGATGCACTTCCTCACCTACGCCGACAACTTCGCTGTAGTATTTTTCAAGAAGCAAGGCTTCGCGAAGGAGATCACGCTTGATCGTTCTGTGTGGGCTGGGTACATTAAAGACTACGAGGGAGGGACGATCATGCAGTGCACAATGCTGCGCAAGGTCGACTATCTTAACAAAGTCAGCATCATCTCTCAGCAGCGGGAGGCAATCTTCACGAAGATCCGCGAGATGTCGAAGTCGCACATCGTATACCAGGGCCTTCCGCAATTCCAGGAAGGTGCTCCTGAAGGGATTACAGTGGATCCTAAGGACGTTCCAGGTCTAAGTGTGTTATCTTTCTGTGAGTGACCTGGCACCTCAAGTTTGTTGTAGGAGAGAGCGGTTGGACTCCTGGCATGGAACACTCGTGAGTTGGCTTTCGCGATCTGAGTCGGTTGGATATGACACCTTGCAGTACACGTTCCGGGAAAGGCGCCGAGCACACTCAAATGCAGCGCCTCCTGTCCGATCTCAAAGCCCATCCGTTAGCCTGGGCTTTCTTGAATCCAGTCAATGCCGATGAGGTCCCGGATTACTACGGCGTCATCAAGAGACCTATGGGTCTGTACTAAGCTTCCTGTGTCATGTCGTTTCGCATTAACATCTCCATCAGACTTCAGCACGATGGAGCACAAATTAGACACGAGCCAGTATTCCACGCTCAAATTTTTTCTCGACGATGTTCAACTGGTGCTCGATAATTGCAAGCTATACAACCCCGAAACATCGATATACCATAGGAATGCAGTGAAGCTCGAGAAATTCATGAAAGAGCAATGTGCAGAATATGCAAAGCGAGGGTTCTAAGGACAGTTGTCTTTTTATGCCATCTTTATTACTACGCATCTGTATTATTTACCAGGGATCATTATATTTGTCTCGTATACGCGAAGAAGTAAGTCATGGATCTCTTTCCGCTTGCCCATGACTCAAGCATCGCATGCTTATAGAAGTCTTCATCGCATCAGCTCAGAGAATTGATGTAGAGTCATCTCAGGAGAACGTGGTGTGATAGGGCACTCGAAACGCACAGGATAAGTGCATTAAGAATCAGTGCACGCTTCGTACCCAATGAAAAAGCTGGCTCGCAGTAATCCCAGATACCCGGCGCACACCGGGATCTCTACCGTCGACCTTCGATATAGTCAAGGGTGGCGTTGTTTAGTTTGCTGTCGCTTGTGAGAAACCTTTCTGGCGGACAGGGACATGTTGACTAACACGGAAGCCGTCTGACAGGTGGTACCATATCAGCTATACAGACTATCCACTCACGATCACCGACCGCTTCTACGCCACCTGAACGCTAGTCTTTGGAGCAAACATTGTCAGAAAGACGAAGTCTACGCGCGTTTGGAGATAGGCTGTGAATAGTTTTCGGGCCTTCCAAAGGGTTTGTCGCGAGCACGTGGGTGCGTGGACTAACGCCCAGGCGTCACAAAGCTCCGCGAAGCATCCTTCGATGATGACATCAACCCAGTGATGTCTCCGAGGCTGAACCTATCCCATCAGTGAAACTATTCGAAAATGAGGTGCAGCAATGTGCAACGTATACTTCCGAATTGAGAGTGGCAAGTGGCCTCTCAGAGTAAATCGATGGTTTTTACTCCTGGGGCCGTTGACACGGCCTCAGCATTCACGGTAATGATGTCGACCTTGATATCAAGGACGTTCAACTTCCAACCTTGGTCCTGTTATGTTCGTCCATGCGTACAAACTTCGTCATGCTCCGGCAATCCTGCATAATCGTCACTCTTGAAGCTCCGAATCTGACAATTTGGTCGTGGAGGTTTCTGTATGCGGTTAAGAAATTTAAAAATTCAAGTCTCAGATCTGGAAACAAGGAAAAGAAACCGGCATTGGATATCAGAGATCGGACTCAAGAGTCAACGCCATCATTGATGATCTTTGCAAACAAGGGCTGTTTCAACTTTCGATCAAAAATTAATTACATCGACACATGATTGGTTACAGAGCATGCTACATGGACGGCCATAAAATGGGGACGAGTCCTCACTGATTAACTTTGCTCTCCATACCGGTAATTGAAAGCTGGAATAGTGATGGGTGACTGCAAGGTCAAAGTCGAGTGGTAATAGTATGAGGATCAAACCAATGAACCAACACCACTAGTAAATGCTGGGTTGATTTCTATGGGTCGGCCGCTCGCGTCTTTAGCCTTTGAGAAGCGCAACGTCGATCTGCACGAAAGCTGCCCACACAAACCTCTCCAGGACATAATCTTGACGTCGTCAATCTGGGGATGCGAGAATTCGAGGACCTAAGAATATGCCTTCTTCCAGTGGGGTACTAGGGGCTAGGCTAGGCTAGGTGAGGTGGCTGTAGTATTTGGCGGCATTTGTAGCGGATTTTGCCGAGAAACTCAGAGTCGCGTGTTGTAGCCAAAGCATTAATCCCTTCCTCCTAGCAGCAGAGTCCAGGGCCAGAGTCAGAGTCAGGGAGGGAGTAGCTCACTCCATTATATTAATGTGATGAGTTGGAGACCACTTTTATCATGGAGCACTCCCCCTATTAGGCTGAGTTTGAAACTGCAGTAAGGAAAGATAGTACGATGATCATTTGATGATCATCGGCCATGAATTGAATCGATTGTCACATCCATCCATCCATCCACTCTGCTCAGCCTGTACTATTTTTTTTTGCGAGCGCTACTAATCGCTAGGCCACCGGTCCATTTTCTTGGACATACCCTGTTTGGTTTTGATATCCGAGTCAGAATTCGAAGCTCGAGTCAAGCTCGAGTCACGCTAGATTGATCAAGATATCACTTTAAAAGTTTCAAAGAATCGCCTTCATCGTGCCAGGGCTACTCATACATATTTCACGATATTGCTGAAGTTGGGATACTAGGATGTCCTTCCCAAAACACGATAGTGCGTGGTACTGTGACTACGCCCGTGCAGTTGCTCATCAGTGTCTTTTGAATAGTAACCCAATCATTCAACTTTCCAAAGGAGGAGGAAAAAGTGATTGCTTACTGGCGCGAGATCGATGCATTCCAGACCAGTCTGAAGCTCTCTGAAGGCAAGCCAGAATATGTCTTCTTCGACGGTCCTCCTTTCGCGACCGGTCTGCCTCACTATGGTCACCTTCTCGCGGGTACCATCAAGGTATGTAATCCTGGCAATATCCAAGGTTCATCGTTGGTAGATCTACTAACGTGCGCTTCCTTGATCTAGGACATCGTCACTCGACATGCCCATGTAACAGGCCACCATGTCACGCGTCGATTTGGATGGGACACTCACGGTCTTCCCGTCGAACATGAGATAGATAAGAAACTTGGAATCACTGGAAAGAAAGACGTCATGGCTATGGGAATCGAAAAATACAATGCAGAATGCCGCGCCATCGTCATGCGTTACGCCTCAGATTGGCGCGTCACCGTCGAGCGCATGGGTCGATGGATTGACTTCGACAACGATTACAAAACCTTAAACACGCCTTTCATGGAAAGCGAGTGGTGGGCGTTCTCGGAGCTATGGAAAAAGGGCATGGTGTATCGTGGCCAGCGCGTCATGCCTTATTCTACGGGATGCACCACCCCGCTTTCGAACTTCGAAGCGGGGCTAGATTACAAGGATGTGAATGATCCTGCGGTCACCATCGCATTCCCGCTAGTGGATGACCCTAGCACATCCCTTCTGGCATGGACGACTACGCCATGGACTTTGCCATCTAATCTGGCGCTGTGCGTTCACCCCGAGCTGACTTATATCAAGATTCACGATGAAGAGCACAACGCAAATTATATACTTTGCGACCAACTTCTTGGAACTCTCTACAAAGACCCCAAGAAGGCCAAGTTCAAGAAGCTAGCATCATACAAGGGTATCGAAATGAAGGGATGGAGATACGTGCCGCTTTTCGAGTATTTCACGGAACAGGTATGTGTAATGCCTTCCTTGTTTCGGACAGTTTCCGACTATCCTTTAGTATGAAGATCGCGCATTCCGCGTTTTCGCGGATACTTATGTCACGGCGACGGACGGTACAGGTATCGTGCAGCAAGCGCCGGCATTCGGTGAAGATGACGCTCGCATTGCCATTGAAAATGGTGTCCTCGCTCCGGAAGAGATGGCTCCCTGCCCCTTAGATGATGGTGGCAAATTCACCAAGCCAGTCACGGATTTCGAGGGCGTGTACATCAAGGTTCGTCATCGTTCATCGATCGAACTATTAGGCGGTGCATATAGTCGATCTTCAGGTTGCAGATAAAGAGATCATGAAGGTCTTGAAGGCGAAAGGTCGTCTTATCGTACAGTCGACCATCAAGCACTCTTATCCGTTCTGCTGGCGGTAAGGCTTTTTTGAGAGGACCTTGAGCGAACCACTAACTTCTTCCCTAGATCAGGAACACCTTTGATCTATCGTGCCGTGCCATCATGGTTCATCCGCGTACAACCTATCGTGGACCAACTTGTCACCAACAACCTGAACACCCTATGGTGAGCGTCCTGTTCACTTCTTTGCAAAGATTGATCTAATTCTGCTCACAAGGGTACCACAAAATGTTAAGGATGGTCGATTTGGAAACTGGCTAGCAAATGCCCGTGACTGGAATGTATCCAGAAACCGATACTGGGGCACACCACTACCTCTGTGGGCTAGTGATGACTACGAAGAGGTCCGCATCAACATCATTGTGAATTACGGTATTAATCAGGGTATAGGTTATCTGCATTGGCTCCATCGCTGAACTCGAGGAGCTGAGCGGTGTCACTGGACTCACGGACCTTCACCGCGAAAAAATTGACCATCTGACCATCCCTTCGAAGATGGGCAAGGGTGTCCTGAGGCGTGTGGAGGAAGTTTTCGACTGCTGGTTCGAATCCGGAAGGTAAACCCAGCTCCCTCGTCCTGCAAAGCATATTGATGATGCGAATCTTCCAGCATGCCATTCGCATCAGCACACTACCCATTCGAAAACAAAGAGTCTTTCCTCAAGAATTTCCCGGGTGACTTCGTGTCAGAGGGTATCGATCAGACTCGGGGTTGGTTCTACACGTTGCTCATCCTCTCTACTCATCTCTTCGGCACTGCGCCATGGAAGAATTTGATAGTCACCGGTCTCGTGCTCGCCGCTGATGGCAAGAAGATGAGCAAAAGTCTTCGAAATTACCCTGACCCTCATATCATCTTTGACCAATATGGTGCGGACGCTACGAGGTCAGTGCCAACTAAGTGATACATGCTACTTTAAAGCTTATTTTGTCCCAGAATGTTCCTGGTCAACTCTCCCATCGTGCGGGGTGAAAACCTGCGATTCCGTGAGGAAGGTGTCCGCGACGTTATCTCTCGCGTTCTTCTTCCCTGGTTGAACTCCGTCCGATTCTTCCTTGGCCAAGTAACGCTACTCCAGAAAACCACTGGGGTGCAGTTCATGTACAACCCGCACGCTCCTGTCTCAAACAACGTCATGGATCGATGGATCCTTGCTCGTTGTCAATCTCTCATCAAACTCGTGAAGGATGAGATGAAGGCTTACAGGCTCTACACCATCTTACCACGACTCCTTGATCTTATTGACGAGCTGACGAATTGGTACATCCGGTTCAACAGACGGAGATTGAAGGGCGAGGATGGCAAAGAGGACACGATTGCCGCTCTCAACACGCTTTTTGAGACCCTGTTTACCCTTTGCCGGACAATGGTGCGTGTTCGACGAGAAAGAGCCGTGACTGACCATGCTGATGCCTTTTTAATAGTCATCGTACACTCCTTTCATGACGGAGAACCTATACCAGACACTGCGTGAATATATCCCGGAGGATCCTTCCATTCCCGATGCACGATCGGTTCACTTCCTCATGTTCCCCGATATCAAGGAAGAGTACTTCGATGAGGTGATCGAGCGACAGGTGAAGCGCATGCAAGCTGTCATTGACCTCACTCGGTATATCCGGGAGAAGCACAACTTGTCCTTGAAGGTAAGCTTTATTCGTTATCACGAGAACTTCTACAACTAATCTGCAATATACAGACGCCTCTCAAAGAACTCCTTATCTTCCATCCCGAGGAGCAGTACATTGCCGATGCACAGTCTTTGCAGCGTTACATCCAGTCGGAGCTTAACGTACGCGACGTGGTGTTCACCACAGACGAGGCCGCGTGTGGCATTCGCTACCGAGCTGTCGCAGATTGGGGCACACTAGGCCGCAAACTGCGCAAGGATCTCGGACGCGTCAAGAACGCGCTTCCCAACGTCTCCTCCAACGATGTCAAGGCTTACGTCGACTCAGGCAAGCTCACAGTTGATGGAATCGAGCTAGTCACTGGTGACCTGACCGTGCAACGTTACCTCGAGTTGCCACCCGCTTCTGATGGGCAGTACGCAACCCATACCGATAACGATGTCGTCGTGAGGCTGGATATCCAAGTCCACCCGGATCTGATGGGTGAATGGCTTGCGAGAGAAGTCATCAACCGGGTGCAGAAGCTTCGGAAAAAAGCTGGCCTGCAAGCCACCGATGATTTGGATGTGTACTACCGCTTTGAGGAGGGCTCGGGTGCGGAGTTGCAAGACGCACTGAAGGATCACACGGAAGTCATCCAGAAGACCATCCGTAGCGTGCCTGCTGATGTGAAGACTAGGAATGGTGGGGAGCTCGTCATTGAGGAGGAACAGGAGGTAGCGGATGTCAAGTTCATGCTGTCGCTGGTTCGGGCGTAGTTGTTTCAGAGTGCTAGAAGTAGACAAGAATAGGATCACGGAAGTTGTACATTACCTGTTTTTGCATTTAAAGTAGCGAATGCGAAGTTGTGAAATGCGAAAATGTGAAAATGACAGACAGGTACGGCGGAACGGGGCGCGGCTGAAGTGATGATACAGTGAGTTGCGGCTACTGATACAGAAGGTTTGAGGTTGTGTGGGTATCATCAGATATTCATTTCTTGGTGGATCCAAAGCCACCGAAGCCCATGAGCTTCGCCATCTCATCATCGCCGTCCATGGCAGAGTCTTTGACAAGCGCAAGGCGAGCTTCCTCTTTTTGAGCTTGCTTTTGAGCCTTTTTCTCGGCCCGTCGAGCATCTTCTTTTGCCTTGACCTCTGCAAGCCGCTGATCAAAGTCGAAAGCCTTAGCGGATGATGCCTCTTTGGTTTTTTCTCGCAGATACGCTATTCGAGCGCGAACTTGTGCGAGGGTGGAGCGCTCCACTCGGGTCGTCTGACCTAGTTTCCTGAGATCTAGGGTTATGTTTAAGACATACACCACGGGTGACAGTTATGTCAACTTACGCGCTTTGCTATTTATGTGATCCAAGTAACCCGTACTGTCCCTGTAGTTTCGACTGCAAGTCTCACAGAAGAAACCAGGCTGCCCCGGCCCTCGTGCCCCGGGATTCTGCACAACCATGGTTTTGCCAAGATTCTTGTCCAGTTCGAGAGAACCCTCTCGACGTTTCATAAGCTCTGTCGGCTTCGGAAGGTCCTCTTTGGGGGCCTTGCGAGGTTTCTTGCCTGCATGACGAAGTAGTACCGTGTTTGAAAGGCGAGCTGTAGTTAATGCGTACCTTGTTTCATGCGCTCCTCATTTTCTTGCATTCGCGTCCTCTCTTCATCGTCTTTTTTCCGCGCCCGTTCAGCATATTCTTCCTTGTCCCATTTCTTCCTGAAATCAGTATCGCCGGCCTTGGTGCCATATGCGCCAGCCTTCTCAGCCATAGTGGTTGGAATAGAAGGGGTCACGTGGTACCCAGTCAATACTGCAACTACGCAACTAAATATTTGCATCCTGCACTGATATCCGCAGTGGCAGTCCGTATCGTCTCTCTTTCCATGCTTTGCAACTCTAGTCTATAGAATGGATTTGGGTCTTACAGTTCCTCTCGCTACTTCTTTCCCCCTCCCGTTTCGCGTGCTATTTCTGATAGGCTTGGGGATACTAGGATGGGCGACCAACCTTCACGGATTGCACCTGCTCGGGATTGATGCACCGTCAGCACTAGAGTTGCACTCTGGGCGCGTCTTTTTACCTACGACCTCTTCGCCTTCACGAACACATTCGCCTGCACGAATGTCTTATATGCCCGTATATCGTCTATTCGCAGGATATGCAACTTGGTGTTTTGTTGGATGGTCTTTCTTCAGACTCGTCACTCGCTCGAACACTATGCTTGTGGACACCTTCAAATACATCCCCGCAGTGTGCTCCTTGGGTGTGCTAACAACTCTAATATGCCCATATGAAATGTGTCAAAAACGCGAGAGAGATCTGTTCCTCCAGTAAGTGTATTATTTATATGCCTTGATGACAGTGTTGTAATCATTTCCGACAGGAGCGCCGCAAGGTGTCTATTCTCTCCAATGAATAGCCCAGTGTATTTTTCGGACGTTGTCTTCGCAGATGTGTTCACGTCATTCGCCAAAGTCCTTGGCGATGTTTGGCTTGCTTTGTGCATGCTGCTTCCAGGCGGGAGTCTTTTGTCTCCCCCATCTATCGATGGCCTCTCTCAATGGATCCTTCCCACCCTGATGAGGTATGCACTACTCACGCCGTCTGTGTATGTCTGTACTCACAAAGTGTCAGTTTACCGTACCTGGTTCGCTTCCGCCAGTGCATAATTGAATACCGGTCTCCTGCCAACACCAGTAAGCGACCCCTCTTTAATGCACTCAAATATGCATCCTCGTTCCCGGTGATCTTCCTTTCTGCCGCGCAAAGGATTGTGATATTAGAGCTCGCAGAAGAGAAGGGTGGAACGGTCACGAGGGAGCCATGGCACGGGGAACATCCCTTATTTCGCCTATGGTAAGATTCTTTAACTTTGCCGACGCCAAGTGATGCTACGTCGATTATTTAGGCTTTTAGCTGCGGCTGTGAACTCGCTGTATTCTTTCTGGTGGGATCTCACCAATGATTGGGGTCTTGACCTTTTAAAAACACAATATGCGGAGTCACGAAGCAGCCCCCCGCGACCCCTTGTACTCCCGTCTCTCCATTCAAAATCCTCTTCCATTGCCGGGTCTCCCGACACACTTGTTGCCATACAGTCTCACCCCTCTTCCAGACACCCAGTACTTGGCGGTGCAACATACCGTCACCAGTCATACCCTTATGGACTTCGACCAGGTGCTCCTCTACCCACTTCTGGTATACCCCCTGGTTATATTCTTTAACCTCGTGCTCCGTATGACATGGTCGATTAAATTATCAAGTCATCTATATTCTCAGTCGGAAGGAAGTGCGCTTATGCTCTGGCTTGAGGTTGCGGAAGTCCTGCGAAGATGGATGTGGGTCTTCATTCGGGTGGAATGGGAGGTCGTGAAGAATGCACAACACAAATCCCAGATGTCAAACGGCACTGCACCAGAGGAGGTTGAGTTGATGCCATCAAACCGATCCGATCCTATGGATGATTAGCTGCTCTTAGGGTATAGATCTGTATTGTAGTGAGTAATCGGGTTCGCTGGTCAAGATTCATAATAATATACTAACGGATCAGCTCACAGTATACATCTTGCAGACAATAATTAATAATACCTTATAGAGGCACCGATAATGGGGAGTTCCCGTTAGTCTCCAGTTGCAAGTGCCATCCTCGGGCCAGTGGTTCACCGGAGGCAGCTTCACGATTTGATCGGACAATGTAAAGCCCAGAACGAAGGCTTGGTTTTGATTCTTGAAACACTGGACTCGCTGTAGTTCACGACAAGCTACACTACACTATAGAAAAAGTTCATTGGGATGTCGTTCTGCAGCTGGAACTTAGTATCTCACACGTGGTCGTCGACAACACTGAGAACTATTTCCTCTTTGCTCCCATAAACGCCAACGGGCTTCACGATCAAGCCATCCAGCGCGCTGGAGTTGACTTTCGTCATGGACACATACAAATGATATTGGTGAATACCCGAAGTCAATCCTCAGTCCTGCACTATGATATTTTGGGCCACTAGGAGCAATCGGCGAAGGGAGGTTCAGAAAGGACAATGGAGTCACCTAACCCACCGCTCCCTTGTTCATTGATCCAGTACAGGACCCGATACATCCCTTTGACTGACTGGATAAGGTCACCGGCATCATTGTGCAGAGGGGAATCTTCCACGCCCATCTGAAGAACGTGGAAACTCCATCCCCATCATGATGACCGCGAGGAATGTAAACTTAACATAGTCTTCTGATATACACCGTCATTTGAGTCCTCAGACACGATGGTGTATGTCCAATCTATTTCATCCCCTTTTGATGAGTGTGCTTGTGATGCCGAGCGCTCAGAACCATTCCATGTCGTCAAGAGGATGCGGGTGGAGCGGGTGAGGAAAGATAGGATATGGATCAAGAAATATGGCGTTTTTGTATTCTGTCGATGTATTCCCAGTCACTGGCCATGGGGCCCTAGTGTGTACGTTGGTCAAGATGGGGGTGTTGTTATTCGATCGTTGTGACGCGCAGGCTGTTTGGTGGCTGTGTTAAATGTATAGTCTTATGGCGTGGTGAATGGAAGTTAAGTTAGGTTATTGTGCGAACAAGGGAAGGTGACTGCCGACTGGTAGATGATGTGTGGCCCGTAAGTACGCCCCCTCATAATGTACTCACTTGCTGTAATCATGAGACTTCTGAAGATGGTCGATATCAGATACTGCATTCCTTGACTTTCATAGCATCACGACAATATAACATCACACCATTACTGTACACTGAATGTTGTTCTTTTCTTCGTCATTGAATATCCGACACATCCTTCAATCAATGGATGAGAGACCCTCTCGGCTTCCTGAGCGATTCTGCAATTCCTAGGAATGTTTCGGCGAGTTGTACCTAAAGAGAAACAGAATACGTGTTAGTCGCGCTTGATATGCGATCTTGCAGCAGCAGTCTTACCGTGTCTAAGGCCTGCGTATATGAACACGTGACTGTTGCCGCTGGTGGAGCCAAAGGATCTCTCGGGGCATTGTTTTGGATTTCAAGCGCAATCTGAGTCATCCTTCGCAAGGAGGTAGAAGATCTATCTGGACCAAATGATACTGCGTGGAAAGACAATGGTTTGCTATAGACTGTCAGAAGTGGGCAATCCAACAAGGAAAACCGGTCACAAACCCAAGACGAACTGCGGAGCGGCACAGATCTTGAACAGGCTGATCCGCGATATTGACACTCTCCATCCGACAAGAATACGATTACAGGGCTCCTGAAAGCAATGTTAAAGACCTCAAACGCATCCGTGGGAAGATCGAGCACCTCTCTGTGCTCCAATGTTGTTCCATGACTGATTGAGCTTGCTGAACTGCAGCAGTGAAGCTTGTGCCTCCGTAAGCTGAATGAGGCAACATGGCATCTAGCAATTCGTCAGGAGAACTAGAGAAATCGTTGATGATGGCGTCTGTAGTGGAAGACTCAAAAAGAATAACGCTGTATGAGTCGCGTCGGGCTCCTTGTCGACCACCGACTGCAGCAGCACGGGCGGACCAGAAGCTATATAACGAAGACAGCACAGCACCAAACCGGTTGTTAGAGTGTCGCATAATTCTGTCAGAGGCAGGCGTGTTCGGAAGGGGACGTCTGTCACGACAGCCCATGGAGCTGGATCTGCTAATAATCAGCAACTACAATGACGCGAAATTTTCCTTGTACCTATCGGCCACAAAGATTCTGGAGTATAGCAATTGTCATTCAGTCACTGCGACGGGACGCCAGACCACTACTCACACATGGAATGCTTGCTGCATGATCACGGGATTCCTGCATGAGAAGAGATGTCCATCGTTGGAAACGTATCCTAAGCCCACTTGGGCATTGTTAGGATCCATCGGCGGGTGAAACAAAGGCAAAGTGCAATAGGATGGCTGAGCAGCGTTTCCGGCAGCAGCAGTGTGCTCAGGGCCTGGAAAATCGGTAAATCGCCACTTGGACAGCACAGAATAAATCATACCGCTACACATGGAGTCACTAAAAAGGGTGTCAATCCAATGGTATTATCGCACATTTCGAACATTTGAAACTCACCACTTGGCGAAATTTGCTTGCTCCTCCCGAGAATAAGGGTCCTTGAATCCTGTGAAGCCATGTGAGCCCAGATATATACCACGGCCATATTACTGACCGGCCCGCCGCCAGAAGAGATTGTGCGTCACGCAGTCCTTGGCACGTTCCGGGTTAGGCAACAGTCTTTTAGAAATATGCTGAACCTCGTTGTTCCCTCCTGCAAGCAGAGACATCCGGGTCACGACAATAGTCAACGTGGATGTGGCGGCCCACTGCCTGACAGACAAGGTTGCACATCATTGGTGCGCCTTCATCATTTGAAGAGAAGCGACGGCCTTCGACTTCAAGACCCGCATCATCTGGGCCATCGACTGCCCATCGTGACGAAGACATGGATCCATGTCTAGTTTCATGCTCTTGTTGCGGGTGACCTGGTGTAGTGGCATGTGAAACGTGGCTGCTGGAGTGCATCAACGATACCTACCGAGCGGCAATGTACAATAGTAGCCACAGTGCTCACACCTTAAAACACGAGAAAAAATGAATGACCGCAAAAACGAAACGAAGATCCAAACCTTTCTCTGCAAAAATGCACCACTTTTTTGTCCAAACTATGGTTGTGTGGACCTTGATGTGCCACCAGGCCTGGTGGTATTGGCTTGACACATCTCAGTCGTTTGGCCACTGTTTGGAGGGCGGGTGAGTGCTAGTGTAAAAGATAACCAACTCGCACACAAACCTTGTGAGTACTGCGAACCGAGGTCGTCTGTTAGCTCGAAAATGATGTTGATGACAAAAACAGCACGCCACCTTCGTATACTGGAACGTCTCGTGTCTTCCGGTGAACGTTGCCTCGATCGATTGAGGCGCAGTCTCAATTTCGCAGATTCCATCGGCAGTGCAGAGTCTGGAACACGAATGCTCCTGCCTATATTGACATTCAATTACCAAAACACGTGGCATGGATGATCCGTCAACAAACCCGCAGAGATGAATAGCGCCGTCCTGCAAGCCGTGAAGATGGTCTGTATTCGCGCAGAGTCTCTTGCAAAGTTGGCAGGGAAAAGAGCAAAGTCGAGCATCACACCGGTGTTGGTCATGGTCCACATCACTGCGATAAATAAGATCACAAACGTGGAATAAGTGTTGATTGCTTGTAACTTGCCTTGGAATGCCACAAGTGCTGTGGCAAGGTGGAGTGGAACCGTCAGCCAGCGTCAGGTTGGACAGATCGCAGGGCTGGACACATTCAAGCACGTAAAAACGCCTGTTCAAGGGTCAAACGTACCTGACCGCAGGCATGCACAGTAGCAGCACATAGATGATCGTCTTCTGTGTGCCCGATCACCTAAACAACCAGCTCATCAGCCTTCTAACCGCGGTGAAGATGGTCTATCTCACCTTCGTACACCCATGTAGACATCCCTGTCTCCCGAAAAGTTCGCAAACTTGACCACAGAGATGCGCGTTAATAACACATCTTGAAGAAGCGAACCTAACGTGAGCTCATGTACGGATACGATCATGAGAGGCTTACATATGATCGCCTGGATGTCCTGCTCTGAAAATACTATGATTTACTGGGCAAGTACAGAGATTGATGACTTACGACATCGTGCAAGCCTTGGCCTCTCCAGATGACGCACAGAAATCGCAAGCATGTATGCAAACATGAGAAGTCTGGCAATTATGCTGTCCGTCGTGTAACCTGCTCTGAACGCAGAGCAGCTCGCAACTCGTGCATTTCAGCTTGCACAGCTGCAAGTTGCTCTTCAAGTCTACTGTTGCGCTGTCGAACGCTCTCATGAGCTCCTCGATGCTTGCTTGCCCGCTTTGGAAGCGAGCGACGTTCGACGATATCCACTCGCGAACGTGGGCGACACGCAAATTGACCAAGCTGTCGATATGAGTGGTCAAATTTTCAATCCAATCATCCTCAGGGACATAATGGCGGGAGTCGTAGTCTCCCCATGCATGAGACAAGATTTGCAGCGCGGCTTCGCGGGAAGACGATTGTTGCGAACCCCCAGTCGCCAACGAAAATTCAGAAGAAGTATCAGGCATGTCAATTGAGACATCGTCATCCAGGTTCTTCATAAATGCCACGTTAAACGCCATTAAAGCCAACAAAAGTGTTTCACACCTTCAAAGGCTCCAAGTCAGGATTGACCTCTTGCAGTCCAAATGCCAGAGCGTTGGGCAACAAAGCTAAAAGAAGTTGTGCTCGATGCGACGCCATCGATTCTGTGATGCATTATTCGTGGACTGAACATTTGAATCTTTAGAGTACGCACGTGAGAGAGCGCCCCAGTCATTTGCCTGTGGAAGTTCGAATCAATTGCCTCGCAACACGTACGGAAAATAAAACTTACCTTCAGCTTCGCCATCAATGTCTTCATCACATGAAGGAACTCTCCTGCTGTATTATGCGTCAGTTTTTGTTTGTCTAATCGACGCTTGAGGGCTGGGAACAGCTTGTAAAATTCCTGCGACTCGATTACTGGCCTAAAAAAACAATAAAGTTGTATGTAGACATGAAATTACCGCACATACCAAGGGATGATGTTCAACTGTCCAGCGTGGAGGCGAGAAATGAAGTTGGCCTCTTGCTCGTCCTGGACTATCTTCTGAAACTTGAGGGCGAACCTGAGCGACGATCTGAGTATCCATTCATGGTGGACACGGTCAACAACATACTCTCGAGTAATTTCTGATTTATCCGAATCCACGACATCCTAAAAAGCCAACGAGTCAAAACACATGAAAATCAAATGTCAATAGGCGGAAAATTACCTTGATGATGATGACTAATGTCGATTGAAATAGACTCGGGTTGGACGCTGGGTCGAGGACGGTCGAGCTTGACTGGAATGACTGGAATAACCCTGTGATATCTCGGCTCAAGGCGAAGTTATTCCGGAACAGCACCTACGCGAATGAGGTTAGGAAACCACCAGCAACGCAGAAAGGGCAGCAAACCAAGTTAGAGATCGCAGTATTGAACAGCACGAGCAAGGTATCTTCTTGAGCGGAACGCTCAATGCTATGAACACCTTTTATGATATCAGTACATAATGCCACACGATGGAGTGGTTCGACCGTCGACGTGCCTTCAAAATCCAAAGCAACGACAAGAGCATCTTTAGTGGGAGTCACCGACATCCAGACTCCTTCTGTCGTGCGCATGGCTGACCCGGCGAACGACGTGTCCACAAGATGGTTCAAAGAAAAGCTTTTCCCCACCGATTGTTCACCCATCGACGACACAACTTTCACGGGCTTGAAGATCGCACCGGATGAAGTCAGCAGCTTTAAAAATCATAGATAATTCATGCGATCCATACCTTTTTGGCCATGTATGACTGGAACAAAGATTCATACCAACCAAAAGACAGGTGATCGACAATGCGGTTGACATCTGCACCGAGAAGAGACTTCTCGAGTTCGGTGGAATACACCCCGTCTTTGAGTGGAATGAAACGATTTTCCTTGGTCACCGCGATGTGAATTGGAATAAGGCAGAGCAACTCTACTAGCCATTCCCCCGCTCTGAACTTCGACGCACTCCACGCCGTGCCTCCAAGGAGAATGCTAGATGAGGCAGCGTATGTCGTCGCAGAGACGACCATTGATTTTAGGACAGTTCCCGTTGGCTTCTTTGACGTCTTTTCAAAGTTGGAAATAAGATTCTGGAAGTGCGACGAAAACAGATGATGGTCCTGATGTGTAATGAACACCAATGTGCGCGGACACCTATTACTGGATGATGTGATCGCCTCCCGCTGAACGGCGGGGAGAACGGGGAAACGAGTCCACACTTCCGCGTGACAATCAATGAGACAATTGTGTGCAGTGACGTTCTCCGACTGAGTATCTCCTCCTCGGGTACCTTTCTCTTTGAAGGTAAACTCCGTCACCTTGCGAGTGATATCGAGGGCGAATGATTGGCAAGAATTCGAATTGATGTCAAGAGCAACCAAATGGACTATATTCCTGTTAATTAAAGAGGTCAAAAGCAGCGGCTGATGTAAAGGAAGGTCTGGGATCTCGAGCGGAACGCCATCCGTTGAGCCGAAGGTACTCCAGTGATAGGCGGTCAGGGTCAAGTCAGAGCCACGGACGTGAGTAGCGATCAAACAAGAACCATCTGGAGTCGAGTAAACTGCCGTAGGGATCTGAATGAGATCAAGTGTGGCAGGTCTGTCATACGCATATTAGTAGTCATCATTTGTTGTAGTTAAACTCCAACCTAAACTGCGTCGTTGTCAGAGAGTAGATTCTGGCTTGTGCCGATGAATCGACGAGCAGTAGTTCTTCACTACCACAGACGAAACACGCGTGAATGATAAAGATGCCTTCGCTATACCACTGAGTCAAGTTAATCGTGCTGCCAGAAGCCTGGAAACCGCGGGCGTCGTCGTGAACAAATATGTGTAACGAGAGCTGGAATTTTCGTCAGACCCGACCACAATATTCTCTTTGGAACCAACCTTCTCTCTAGTAGTGACGACACTGAGCACTCGTTTTGACTCGTCAAACGCGAGAATAAATTCGCCGATTTTGTCGCGATTCAGCTTTTTCCCACGGCTTTGAGTCAAGGCGCCTTCGATAGCGGTAAGTCTTTCCAGAAACACCATTAGGTTCCCAGACCGATCAGTCGTTACGAGCAGAATCTTTTCGCCTGAAAGAAGTTGCGCTCTCCTAGATGAAGAGCGTCAATTCGTCAATGTATCACGATGTTAAGCACTTACGCCACCATATGCCCGAGAGGCAACTTGAACGAGTGCGTTTGCCTACCAGTGAACTTTGGTGAGGGAATCACGCTAGGGTCCATTTTCAAGGAATGTTGATCATACTCCGTCAACTGCATGAGGTGGATAGAGAATTCAAGCATAGGGTCCTGGATATGTTCTCTTCGGCCAGAGATGTGTAGCTGAACTGTTATATACCATTTCGTCAGTGTGTGAATGCACGAGGAAAGCTCGACCTACGCTGGTAACGGTTTCGTGTTTCCTTGACGGAATCGATGACAAAAGTGTGCCTGTCAACTTGAGATAAAGGTGAAGCAAAAAAGCGCAGAATCACTAACACATAATGCCCTGTTTGCGAAAGGTCATTGATTTTATGGATAAACCTTCTCCGTAACTCGGTAAGTTGCTCCTCTGTACGACTGGCAGCTTCTCTCTGAACTTGATGTAGACATTGACGGGTTTGTATATGCAGTGCGGAATGCACCAAAGCTTTGGTCTGCTTCTTCAAGTGTGATCTAAAGTGCTTCAGAGCGGCTGCCCTAGTATCGTCCACGATTTGTGCCATGATGTGGGGTGTATCGTTATCCTCCAACTCGACGAGGAACTGAGCGTCACTAATGGAATCGGTGTCCGCTACGTTCAACGTTTTTCCGAAGGTATGCGTGTCAAGGTCAGGCAAAACGAGGGAACTGACTTTACTCCAGAGAGTGTTCATAAATCCCGCGGGCTTCTCATGCGGAATAGTCCCTTTGCTAAACAATTTTATCGCTACCTTGACGTGTGACATATCCTCGCGGAGAATGACATTGATGAAGCTTTCACGGGTTTCCTTCGGCATATCAGGACATTGGCGAAGGACATTCTGGACAATGCAGATCCGTTCCTTGCCGTTCTTGAAGTCGCCAGTCTTGATTTTCTCCGAATGCACCTTACGATCAAACTCTTGCCCTATCTCTGGGTATAAGGCAATGAGATTATCAAGCTGATCTGCGCAACCGGTTACTAAGATGTAGAGCATCGCATACATGACATACTTTGGACTGAATTGCTTTCCTGCCCATTTCCAGTGGGATCAAGGGAGGAATCGACCATAGAGGTACTTGGAGAATGAGATCAGCGATATGTAAGGAGCTATCATAGGTAAACTCACGAAGAGACGGTGCCATCTGTGATGTCAACCATGACCGAATCTGTAGATAGTGTTACTCAAAGACAAGATCATGGCACAGAGGACAGACCTCGAGTCGTAGGGCTGTCCAGCTCGTTGTCCGCAGAATATGGGAAAGATTCGTGAGTGAACGTACTAGAGCTCAATCAGACGTAGGCAAAGTGCGCGAAGTAAAACTCACGGAAATTTGTCGATGATAGCATTTGCCAAGGCCTTGTGAAAAACCTTAGTCAAAAGAGGCGCCTCCTTGTTCAAGTTCTCCTCAATCCTTCTTTCCTCTGACTCCTTGCTGGACCGAGCATCAGACTTGATAGTCATAGAATTCTGCTGAAACTGTTGACACAATTGTTGGAAACGACCCTGGAGGTCATTACGTATTAGGATGTCCAGTCCATCGGCATCCAGATCCTCGTTGATCCTCAAAGCATCGTGCTTCCTAGGAAAGCATCAATTGACTGCCAAAGTTGAGCTGCTCGTTATAGTACCCACAGGTAACTTCTCAGCTGGACGGGATTCACGATTTGCTGTTTCATCGGTTCGGCGTTGAGCTTGCCTGGTCGAAATGCGGCGGTCATGAACCCTTGAGTCGTCTCACCATGCAACAACACAGGCTTCAGCAATTCCATGTCCACTGTTGCATCTGGATAAGGCAGGGGCATGGTTATATGATTAGATGTAGCCTGCATGCGACTCTAAGTACTCGGCGACCCATATTGATAAATCAGACTAACCTTGAATCCCGGGCGGGAATTTACAGCCTCCTCCTGCTCATTTGTCTTGGAGACTTCAAACGTGAACATCCTACTGGACTCATCATGGTCTTCGTCCAAATCCATGACGCCATCTTCGCCTTCTTGTTCATTCCATACAATGGTCTGAGCATGCTCTGGGGAAATGAGTGCTATGACCTGGTCACACATTTTCATGAGGTATCTGGCGTTACTCGTTAGGAGGAGTGCTTAAAAATAAAGGAAGACTTGACGAACCTCATGAAGGTCACGCGGTTTCGCCTCACAGACGAAGCAGCTGAATCATCCCACGTCGAATCTTCCGGCCAGTAGATGAGAAAAATTTGTTGGTCAGGTGTAGCATCACAAGCTGTGCGGACAATATATAGTCCAGAACGAAGACTCGGCATTGAAACGCTGGAATCACTTTGGTTCACGATGAGTTGTTTTGCGCTAAAATATAAAGTTTATCAAGGTGCCAAACTGCATACTGGCACTGGTCTCACATGTGTTCGTCAACGACACCCAGAGATGATAGAAGTCGCACAATTTCAGACCTACTCCCGTAGACGCCTACAGGCTTCACGATGAAGCGGTCCAGCACACTGAAGTTTACTTTCGTCATGGACACATATGTGCCCGGACAAATACTGTTGATAAATGCACGGAGCGAATCTTGCGCTATGATAATCTTGTCCACTAGAGCAAGAATTAGCGAAGATAAGGCTTGTCAAGGACAGTGCAGTCACCTAGCCCACCGCTCCCTTGTTCATTAATCAAATCCAAGACCCGATGCATCCCGTTAATCGACTGGACAAGGTCACAAGCATCACTGCGCGGAGAGGAGTCTTCTAAGTCCATCTAAATAAGAACATGAGAACTCCAGCACACATCGTGATGACCACAAGCCTCAAGGAAGTGAACCTACAAAGTCTTCTCCATCATCGGACTTTATCGATTGATAGAGGTCATCGTCCGAATCCTCAGACATGAGGGTAGCATCTGTCGAATATGTTTGATCACCTTTCGACGAGAGGACTTGTGATGCCAAGGGCTCATCATTATCGTCCATTTCGTCGATTATGGTCGATGGGGTAGATGTACGGGAATATGAGCCCTGGGCAAAACGATTCCAACTGTTATCGTCGATACCGACTGGTCGATCTGATGATTGGCAGAATCATGATTATTAGGTTCGAACAATAGTTTCCCTGTACTACGGTGAAGTTCACTGACCGACTCCTTTCCCCTTATTGTCCCTCTGGAAGGACTGTATATCTATATCTTGACGAGTGTCACTGGCACCGTCGACTTGGAACAAATTTGGTGGTGCATATGATTCATCCATGATGGTGGATGAATGTGAAGAACAAAGAACTTGATTATCGCCCCCCTTTATAGAGTGCTATTACGGTGCCGCCAAGTGCGCCACCGACCCTATTCTCTACCCCTAGCCTAGGACGCTTATACTAGGGAAGCCCAAGGGATCTGCAACATGTTCGAATATGAAGGAACAAGGTAACAGCCTAACGACTGGATGTTTGAACCACGTTACCACAACACTCAAGCTGGAACTTCATCCTGGATGGCAGGGACAGTGGCCCGCAGCGCGGCGGCACTGGTCCATTAACTTATTGGCACTAGGCCGCGTTGCATCGAGATTCGATAGGTAGCAGGGCGAGGAGTTTGAAATTTGGTACATGCCGGTCGTGCCGGATCCGGTCCTTGCACGTCGAAGACTTACTATGCTATACTTAAGTCCCAGCGGAAGGCCGCGAGATCTCCAGCGAGTCTCAGCAATGAGCAAAAAAAGAAAACAAGATACAGCGAGAAAATGGCTAAACGAAGCAAAGATGAGCAATTTTAAAACATTGTAAAGTATGTGACGTCTGCGTGACGCTTGCGGTCACAACCGTACCCCGATCAAGTAGACCCAGCCCTCTTGGAATCCAGCGCAAGTGCTTACCTTCACTTCCTATGGCTTCCTGACGTAGTACGTAGTCCAACATTAATCATATTCACTCACAATAGTCATTAACGCCGCTCTCTCTCTTTGTTCCCTGTCTTCTCCGCATCATGAGAGCACCTCTTTAAGGTAGGCACTCTTTCAAAATCGATTCTAGTTAAGCCGATGATACATTACCAGTGACATATATCGTTCACTTTATAGCGACGAGGACCAGTCGTTCCCGTTGCGGTTCCCTTCTGAGTTTTTGCTGTTTATGCCATTTAGATGTGTGGTAGCGTACTCCTCGCATGAATCAAGTGTTCGTCTACTCTGATATCTCATTACGCCCTCGTCATTCAAGATCAGTTGTGAGCAACTCTATCGCGACGCGTTGCTGGCCTTGGCCCTTCGCAACCTTCGCAAACCATGGTCCTTCCTGAAGCATGCACACATCAACGATATGATTGAGAGCTTGCTGTTTATTTGTGTAACGTCCTGATTGACTGGGGCCAAGTCGGGGCACGATCTCGCAAATGTATATCCCGTCATATCATATCAAATTGCAGGCACTGTCCTGTTACATCAATGAGTACTGATCGACGCCTGGAACATAGCATCCCTCCCCAAGGCCTACATCGACCTCGTACTCTCCAGCCCGCAAAACCTCCAGCACACCTAGACCTCTACCGCCTCCCCCTTGATCTCCACTGCCCTGCTGCTCTTCCTTGAGGTGATTGATTATTGTGAGCGAGGGGCTCCTTCATTTGCTCAAAGCTATGACAGGGATTGCGGGCGGGTTACTTGCGCATCAGCTGTCCGTGGTAACGTTTCCTCTTGCATTGTGTGGGCCGTTCGTTGGTGCATGCACGGTTAAGCGCTGGTTTGAAGTGGATGAGGGGAGCTGGGCGTGATGGTGCACTATGTGGTAAAAGAATGTGAGCAATTGATTTAGAGGCAAATGCAGGTAGTAAAGGGGGAGGAGAGGCTCATGAGGATGGTGCTGTACGACCGTCTTTTTAAAGCAGTACTACTTGGTTGCGTTCTAACTTGACTTACACGGTTGATCCACCAAGAAAGTGAGTCTAGGGAGTAGAGTAACTATTGAAGTACAGTATGATCAGAAACTTGGTACATGTCATGAGCGAGGAATCGTGAATGAAATCCTAGTGCAAAAAGACAACGTCGGTACTCGCTACAGTAGAACAGGACGAAAGAAGTATAGATGAAGCCCCGTACCAACTCTTGAGAAATAGTAAACGTGTATGGTACAAACTTTATGCGTCGATCTAAATGAACCTTCCATTAACTGTAAGATGGATATATCAAAGACGTGATCCATGGATATATTATGACGAACACAGGGCAGCCTTCTGTTTCCTACACTCGTACCATGATGTGCCGTGTGCGACACAACTCAGGTCGAGCTGCAAGGCATTGTTGGGTATCACCAACGTGTTGCCTGGGGTGTACATCATCGGGTGGAAATGGAGCGGAATCCAGAGGAGAAGTCGTCCTTCGGAACCTACAACCCATCCCTCCTCGGTCGGGCCAAAGGGTGTCGGGGTGTCAGAATCTTGGAGAAAGGAGGCGGAATGAAGGGCATGAGTCGAGTTGGATGAGAAACAAATTGCAGGTGCTTTGGAGGGGTGGTACTGGGTAAGAAATTCTAAATCCCATACCCGGATGGTCTTGTCGGAAGAACCAGACACAATGTGTTTGCCATCGGGTGAGATTGCGACAGAGAAAACACGTTCAGTGTGTCCTCGGAGAGAGGTACCCAATGCCTCGCCATTCTCCCTATTCCATACACGGATAGTCTTGTCGAATGAACCGGACACAATGTGTTTTCCATCGGGCGATATTGCGACAGAGAAAACACTGTCAGTGTGCCCTCGGGGATGGACAGCCAATCCCTTGTCTTCCATATCCCACACCCGGATGGTCTCATCAGATGAGCCAGACACAATGTATTTGCCATCGCACGAGATTGCAACAGACAAAACAGTGCCAGTGTGCTCTTGGAAGGGGGCACCCAATGCCTCGCCAGTCTGCACATCCCACACCCGGACCGTGAAGTCAGATGAACCAGACACAATGAGTTTTGCATCCAGCGAGATTGCAACAGACCAAACCCAGTCAGAGTGCCCTCGGAGAGGGGCACCCAATGCCTCGCCTGTCTCCAAATCCCACGCCTGGACAGTCTTGTCGGATAAACCGCACACTATATGATGTCCATCCGGTGAGACGGCAACACACTGCACAGAGTCAGTGCTGATTTGGAGAGGTGCAACTGACACCTCTCTAGTAGTATCTACATTCCACACTCGGATTGTCTTGTCTTCTGAACCTGACACCACGTGATGTCCATCCGGCGAGATTG
The DNA here is from genome assembly GCA_016584345.1 of Suillus ampliporus. NCBI lineage: Eukaryota > Fungi > Basidiomycota > Agaricomycetes > Boletales > Suillaceae > Suillus > Suillus ampliporus. Next base: position 82,849 of record JABCPV010000072.1, on the reverse strand, counting down.
CGACCGACCGAATGGTGTCAGTGTGCCCTCGGAGAGGGACACCCAATGCCTCGCCAGTCCCCATATCCCACACCCGGACAGTCTTGTCATCCGAGCCAGACACAATGCGATGTCCATCCGGTGAAATCGCAACAGAGGTAACAGAGTCAGTGTGACCTTGGAGAGCAGCACCCAATGCTTCGCCAGTACTTGCATCCACATCCCATACCCGAATTGTCTAGGTCGAATGAACCAGACACAATGCGATTGCTGTCCGGCGAGATTACGACAGATATAACAGAGCTGGTGTGGCCTTGGAGAGGGGATCCTAATGCCTCACCAGTCTTTGCATCCCACACTCGGATTGTCTGGTCCGCTGAACTGGACACAATGCGGTTTCCATCCGATGAGATTGCGACAGAGTGAACAATGCTAGTGTGGCCTTGGAGGGGAGTAACTAATGCCTTGCCGGTCTCCAGATCCCACACTCGGATCGTCTTGTCGTCGGAGCCAGATATGATGCGAGTTCCGTCGGGCGAGATTGCGACAGAGTTAACTTCGTCGGTGTGGCCTTGGAGAGGGGCACCCAATGCCTCGCCAGTCTCCATATCCCACACCTGGATTGTGTTGTTACTTGAGCCAGACACAATGCGCTTCCCATCCGGTGAGAGTACGACAGACAGAACCGCGCCAATACGCCCCCGGAGAGGGGCATGCAATGCTTTGCGAGTCTCCATATCCCACACCCGAACTGTGCTGTCATCTGAACCAGATACAATGTGTTTCCCATCACATGAGATTGCGACAGACCGAACATGGTCAGTGTGCCCTAGGAGAGGGGCACCCAATGCATTGCCAGTTGCCACATCCCACACCCAGACTGTCTTATCCGCCGAACCTGACACAATGCACTTTCCATCCGGCGAGAATGCAACAGACGTAACATGGTGAGTGTGGCCTTTGAGAGGGGCACCCAATGCCTCGCCAGTCTCCGCATCCCACACCTGGATCGATCCGTCGCGTAAACCACAGACGATGCGTTTCCCGTCTGGCGACATTGCAACCGAGTAAACTGGATAATGCCCGTGGAGTATCTTTTCCATCTGAGGCCACTTTAGGACATGGCCAGCAACAATGCGGGGGGTGCAAGGAAACTTTGCGGCGAACTTGAAAATATCTTCGACTGAGTGGGAGCGAACGGCAGAGCGGACAAGTATAAATGAGGAGTGCTGTGTTGAATGGTGGCTGCGAAGGTTCGAACGAAACGGAGGGTGTCCCTGGCAGCGTCGGCGATATGCGTGTACTCGACATGACCCTACGATCACCCCGCTACTCGTAAGAATCCATTGGGTAAGGAATAAACTTGAGACACGCACCGTAAACCAATCTGTGACGGACAAGAGTGACCCTACCGAACTGCCGATGCATTTCATCAAGGACAGTGCTTCCAACCACCAAAGGAGGCGCTCTTCGTCGAAAAATGCTTCAACTTCCTTAGCGAGCGATGATTGGAAGGACGTAGTACCCAAATGAGTCCCCCAGAATCGACACGAGTACGATAACGCAGTTGGAATGTAATCTTTTATTCGTTTCTCCAAGTCAGGAACGGCAGAATTGGGTAGGATAAGAACTCTCCAAGGAGCAGATGTTGAAGTGAAGTCCATGCTCCATTATCCGAAGCGAGGCGAAGGCAAGATCGCTCTGAACTGAGGGCGCATCAATGAAGAAGTCATGGCTCCGTGATTTTTCTGTGAGGAAGTCATAGAAGGATGCGTGGAGGGGACGAATGGGAGTTTGAGAATCCGTAGTGCCGGTGACAAGCGAGCCTAGTCGCCCAACGACTTGGCCCACATCATAACGGTCGTCGTCGCATGGAAATTGGAGTCGCATCGTAGTCAATGCAGTCATGGGAAGCGGTTCCGACGATGCAATGATTTGCCCCATCACAGAGCGAAACATAGGGATCGCATACTCGTCCCCATCTTCTGGCAATAATTCCCTTAGGATGAGTTTATACATATTATCCGACAGATGTGTTCCCTTTTGAATTCCAGCAACCATGGCATTGAAACAGTGCATCGGGTCCGGGTCCACTCTGTTGGTACCCTTGATTATGATATACTCGCAGGCAAGACGAGCCCATTCAAACATGCCATCGGATTTCATAGCTAGTGTCTTGAAGTGCTCATCATTGAACACGTTGCGTAGATCTTCCAGCCTATGGGAGATATAAAGCTGGATGTCACGTTCTGCGGATGCGGATGAGATGTCATCAAGGGAAACATGGTGAACATGTGACACGGTGTGCAGGGCTTTGTTAATATCATGGAGTGGACGAGAAGTGACAAGAATACGAAAGTTTTCCGGGATTTCGGTGAGTTGGGAGGTGGAAGTGTTCAGCTTGCCAGCAAGTAGACGGAGAATGTGTTCCCGGGAACTAGCGTCACCACTCTCGTCCAATGCCTCGATGACGATCAGGACAGGTGCAGCGATGGCTTCCGAAGCTATCTTTGTCGGTCCTACGATTAACTCCCGCCATTGTCTTGTGAGGTCTAAAGTGTGCTTGAGTCCGTCGTTATCCTGAACTGCTTGCGCCAAGGCTCGTCGCACGATAGGGTTGCAGTCCGCGAGTTCGCTTGCGATGGTCGTGAATATTTTGTCCTGGCGATCCGCTTGCCGTGTGCGATCGAAGCAGAAGCACGATCCAAGGCCACCATACTCGGCGTACCAGTTGGCTATGGTATGTGCGATAGCAGATTTACCCTTTCCTGCTGTGCCGGAGAGCCAGAAGACGCGTGGAGCACCCTCATCGGTGCTGTGGATCCAATTCTCAATGTCCGTCAGAATTTCTTGTCGAGTATTTGGCAGACAATATTTAGACGGATTCACTCCGGCATCCGCTGCACGACCTGGCATGTCGATGAGGTCAAGAGTCTCGGCTTTGTCACGGGTCGTGGAATGTCAGAAAGGCTCGATGAGACTTGAAAGCAAACTCTTACCCATACTGCGGACAATTACAAAACTGTCACGAGCCGCTCCATCTCGGAATTGCTGCATGAGATCATCGAGAGCCTTGCTGTAGCTCTGAATCGTATCACCCGTCTCTTTGTCTATGTGCTTGCCAAGTCTTTTCCCTGTGCAAAGAAGCAATATTGAGTCACAGGCGGCACAAGAGTGAGATGAACTCACAGGCGCTGGTTGTCTCAGAGTAATGGGTGATGAAATCGGCGCATTCCAGCGTCTGTCGTGCTATCTTCCCACATATTGCCGACGTGGATGGAATCGTGGCCAACGCCTGGTGTTCCGTAATGAAAATATAAACTTCAGAGATCTTCGTGAGCAGGCCAAAAACAGCAGTATCGCGGTTCGCTTGATCGATGATCATCTGTCGCAAGACATTCTTAGTAATCTGTGAAGGTGAGGATATGGAAGCAAGCGCACCTGGGATGCCAAAATGAAGACGCTCAATGCCGCCTTTGCATAGGGATGGAGCTATGGACGAAGATCAGTCACGTACAAAATAGAGATAGACGCGCGTACATCTGCAATAAAGTTGGTGACGGAATTGAATGTCTTCAAGAGTCCAATAATCGCGGAGAACGTGTCGCTGGTATCTGAGGTAACAGACTGTGGGTTGTTGGTAGCTGAAGCAGTATTTTTGACGTGGACATTTTTCATGGCTGCCAGCCTTTTGGTGGCATCGGCGATTCTTTTATTCATCAACCTCGGGTCAAGTTGTCCGGCCTGATTATGAACGTTGGTGCATTAGAAAGAGAGATCAAAGCGTTCCTAACTACAATGGTCGAACTTACCTTTGCAGTGCCTGAATCGGAAGACTGATCAGGATTTGGTTGGGGGGTGGCAGCGGTGGATGGTGAAGGATCCAGCAGTAGTTAGTAGCAATCATGGAATATGCCAAGAGTTGCACATACCTGGGTTGTCTGAGCGGTTAGGAGATCTGGAACGCTGGAACTTGCACCTGACGATCCTCTGCGAGATTCATTTCTCGAAGGCGGGATAGATGATGGCTGGAACGGATGATCGTTACACACGACCAGGGGATGTAGGTGGAGTGTTTAATACCTCAATTTCACTGGCTCCCCTCTCCACTGACAATTGAGGGTTTGAGCGGCTTCGTCCCAGTGCCAATCCTACGAACTTCTTCCGAGGAAGCATCGACTTAGTTTGCGAGGACAGATGTCTATGACTATGGAGAAGTTACAGTTTCTAAGTAGAAAGGAATGATGAGGGTGGTGGAAGGGACGCAAGGTACTAAGAACTGGCGCTTGCCGCTGCGAAACCAGGATTCAAATGACGAACATGCGTCGAATTGGCGCCCATTAACGCAATGGGCCGGACAGGATCAAATATTGATGGAACCCTAAGTCGCACTTGGAAGAACAAAGTTTATTCACTAGTGGTCATGATCAGTGCACCCGGCAGTACATACTTGGTACTACTTTGGCGAGTTCTTGCAAGCGCGCCCGCCTTTATTTGTTCGTGCTTGGTTTGTCTATACCCGACGTAGTACTTGTCAACTGTCTCCACGATGAGCTCCCCGACCCTGTACTGTGACCTGTCCACTGTATGCGACATCGCATCTTTTTTCATCCTGCATTCGCCCTTCTTGCCGCATCCATAGTGTTCTCGATGCACTGCTACTACTCTCGTGGTCTTTTGTACTGTCCTCGCTCCAGTCGCTATCATCTTTGCTGGTTGTATCATAGGTTGCATGCAAGTTGCATGCATGTTTCATTAATATATTGATTGTGTTCATTCTATGCTAGTTTCCGTATCTAAGCTCATCGAGCCCCAGCGAGAATATGGCTAAAATAACGAGTCGATTTGGCAGGAGCACTGAGACTCGCTGGACAGTGGAGCTCTCTCCGGCTCTTGCGACCGTTCACTGGGCTTAAGTTCCAACCATGGGTTTCATCATTGACTCCGTACCACCTTGATCGCTTGCTGCTCTAGATGCCTATTGCAAATCTACCAGCGCACTTTACGAGCACACTTTCAACGAAACAACGCCAGCAAATTCTCGAACCTTTCGCGGATTTTCTCTCCCCAGGAACGCAACGTCTAAAATTATTCCAGCTCAAATGCCTTGTATCGTTATTTGCCGCTACTCGGAACTGCAACAGGCTCCGGAAAGACACTATAATTCTCTCTTTACTACTTCTTTCTCCCAACAAGACAGCCATCACCGTCACATGTACTTTGAAACGGCTGCAGTGAGATCAGGTACACTGAAGATACAATATTATCACTCTCGAAATGTTAAATTTGCCCTTACGAATCACAGGTTCAGGAGTTCAGCTCCCTCGCTCGCTCGTCGGCCTCCGACACGTTGAGAAACTGCACCACTCCATTGCTTCGAAAAAAAATCTCTCCCAGGAGGGATAGATTGCAGCATGAGGTCCACGACCGACATCCACAGCCCACAGAGGATCTTAAGTACGGCAAGGATTTTTTCCCTCTTCATTGAGCTGCATGGATTGACATTGACCATCCAAGCTAATTAGGGTTCGGACTGATGATACTGCGGCATTCTTGGTTGGTAGTATGCGGGAAATGGTATCATTTTGATCATCCTATTTAACATTTAGTACTCCCGCTCGATGTGCTATTGTATTTGAAAAGGATACGATACTTTTCACGGTACGAACGGGACTTTGTGGCAAAGGCGGCCACAACCATTATTATCCAGAGCGGCACGACCGGCATGTGCCAAATTTCCTGGACCTCACTTCGCCTGCCACCCGATCTGACTATGTATATCAACCTCTCCAGACTGGTTATCGTCGAGTCTAGTTGATTGAACAACGAGGACGAACAGCAGTGATAATTAAAGTTGAAAAAATGTATTCTCCCATCATTGATTCATCAAGTGTTAGTCTCCAGTTGCTGACCTAATGCAGGCCATCTCGCAGGCGGCGGGGGTGCTCCGACACGGTCCGACACTCGCCTAAATACTATTCTCAGCTGAACAGGTCCACTCGGGTGTGTGTGGTAAGGGGTATTCCGTTTGAACGTGAGATGAGGCTGATTGCTCGGACAGTCATAGGCTCACCTTCCAAGCTCTTCCGAGCTGTCAAGTTTTCTATGATTATCTTGTTGGTGAACTTGGACGTCTGCTGCATATAGCGTGAGCAAGAAATGTTTCATCCGGTTCCGTCCGCATACTAATCTCCACCAAGCAAACAACTGCGCGCCTTCTTCCGAAATAACAAGGGTGATGACATATTTGGCCATCTACGCTATATACAGCTCCGGTTCAAGCTCAGGTATAAAAATACCTCGATGGATGAGACCGGGTGCATAGCACGTGGACCCTCCATTGGCGCCGATGGGATCTGTCAAATGATAGAGGCATTGCTTGCTTCTCTTTCCCGAGGCTAAAACCGGAAGGCCTATGATATGCACAGAGGTAGGCACACAGATTGTCAGCTGATGATGTTTTCCGATTGCAATAGGCGCTTACACCCTGAGCACCCTCCTATAAAGGTCCTGGACTTTCGACAACGAAAGGAACCCATTCTCCATTCTCCATCCACCCTTTCACAACCACATAACTCTCTTCAGTCCACGGAAACTCAGTCATGAAGGTAATGATGAACCCCCTGTCATCAATTACAAGATCTGACGCGCTTGTAGGTCCTAGCTATCCTTTACAAGGGCGGTGATGCTGCTTCAAGTGAGCCCCGTCTCCTCGGTACTGTGGAGAACCAGGTTCGTCTTGTCTCGAATGATAGATTATGATTATCTACAACATGCTTACTTTCAACTTTCCGTACAGCTCGGTATTCGCAAGTGGCTTGAGTCTCAAGGCCACGAGTTCATCGTATGTGTCGAGGTTCTTATCGATATACTTGTTCAGCTGCTCAATCCATCCATCTGTGTAGGTGTCCGACTCCAAGGAGGGCCCTGACAGTGACTTCCAGAAGCACCTCGTTGATGTATGTCCAAGCCTCATTACAACCCCACTACTGTATATATATCGCGGGTCCTTATTTTCTATCTTAGGCTGAGATCTTGATCACGACCCCATTCCATCCCGGGTACCTGACTGCAGACTTGGTCGAGAAGGTATGATGATCATATTCCTAGATTGAGTTATTGATGCTGAACGGTTCAATCATAGGCCAAGAACCTTAAGCTTTGTGTCACCGCTGGTGTCGGCTCTGACCACATTGACCTCAACGCCGCTGTCAAACATGGTATTCAGGTCCTGGAGGTCTCGGGCTCCAATGTCGTCTCCGTCGCTGAGCACGTTATGATGTCTATCCTCCTGCTCGTCAGGAACTTTGTCCCAGCACACGAGGTATGACGACCCGCTGGCGTGCGCTTCCCTTTGTTGATTGCTCGCCATCCTTAGATGATTGAGCGTGGAGACTGGATGGTCTCTGAGATTGCCCGCAACGCCTTCGATCTCGAGGGCAAGGTCGTTGGCACCATTGGTGCTGGTCGTATCGGCTACCGCGTCCTCCAGCGTTTGATGCCCTTCGACTGCAAAGAGCTCATCTACTACGACTACGCTCCCCTGCCTGAAGGTTCGTACCACTTTATTCTCGATCACCTTGAGCTTGACTCATGTAATCACAGCTGCTGCTAAGGCCGTCAATGCTCGCCGCGTCGAGGACCTCAAGGAGTTTGTCTCGCAGTGCGATGTTGTCACTGTCAACTGCCCTCTGCACGAGGGTACAATTGGTCTCGTCAACGCTGAGCTTCTCAAGCACTTCAAGAAGGGTGCATGGATCGTCAACACCGCTCGTGGTGCCATCTGTGACAAGGATGCCGTAGCTGCTGCCCTTGCAAGTGGTCACCTGAACGGTTCGTGACCCTACCACCCGATATCTGTATATCGAGCTAACATGACAACAGGTTACGCCGGCGATGTTTGGAACGTCCAGCCCGCACCCAAAGACCATGTCTTGCGTACGGCCAAGAACGTCCTTGGCGGTGGTAACGGCATGGTACCCCACTACTCTGGTACTACCCTCGATGCTCAGTCTCGTTACGCAAAAGGCACCAAGAGCATCATCGAGAACTACCTCGCTGGCAAGGCCCAGGAGCCCCAAAACATCATTGTTGGTGTTGGCAAGTTCGAGACCAAAGCTTGTGAGTACCTATCTGGACCTTCCCCTCGTTGGTCTTGTCTGACATGTTCTTGTAGACGGTCAGCGTTAAAGCACGGACACATCTGCCTGAAATCCTTGCTAACATCATTATCGTGTATACAAAACTATATGCATCTGTATGTCTATGTAAATTATTGATAGTAGGAAATACAACGGACTTTTGAACGACTCCATCAGTTTGCGCATCATATAGCTCTGATAGATCTTCGCGTACCTTCGGAAAGATTGTATTGCGATCAATTGTATGCGTTGGCCCCATGACTCCTCGACACAAAATTGTAAGCCTGCTCATCTACTATTGTCATACAGGGCTTGCTTGTTCGTGATATTCAGTTGCGGGATACATATTAACTTCAGATTCAAGTGCACTGTCCAGATATGAATCATTGAGGCAACGACGGTTATATCACGGAGCTATATAAGAGCAGAATTCATAACGAGCTGTACACGAGACTTGGTTACTGGAGAGGCTTTTGTTGAGTTAGAATCGAATGAACGGGGTTCGCGGTTAAGAGGACCTGAAACCAGTACGTTGCGTTCTAGTGTCAAGACTTAGTAGTGGGACATTTACTGGAGGTCCTGCCAATTCATATGCCAACAGAACTTGAAGTTGCAGATAAAAGGTATCCGAATTTCTATGTCTAAGGAGGTATTCTGGGTATAACTCAAGAAAACAAGTTGCTAACAGTTGCGCTCGCCACACGATAAACTTCCTCGACCGATGCCGTACTATCGATCTGCACATCTAAGACTGAGCACCAGAGGAAAATAGTTGACCCTTTGCTCACCTTCGCAACCTTGTTCAGTGTCCTGTAATATTCTATGACTGGCATGGTCTGCTCATTGTACGTGCCTGATCTCAATGTAAGTTGGGACAGAAAATAATCTGGCATTCGTCACGTACGGAAACGCTTTTTAATAGTTTCGACGTTATCGTCCTCACGTCCACTGGTTTTTGCGCGCTCCAGCAGGCGTTCAAGCATCACATCTTCGGATGTGTCGAAGAAGATGACCAATGAAGCGAGGCATACCTGGGACATATTAAATCAGTAGTGTGGCACGGTGAAAGGAGCAACGTCTTCCCGCACCGTTTCATCGAACCCTACAGCCTGATCCAACTTCCTAGGGAAGCCGTCGATCAAGAATCGACCCTTGCCATCCGTCCACCCATCTCCCGTCTTCTTCTTCAACTCTTCAGTCATGGCGTTCTCAAGAAGCTTCATGGTGATATGAGATGGGACGATAGTACCCTCTCGAATGTAGGCTTGGATCAGTTCACCGTATTGGGACCCATCTCGGTTTTGTTCTTCACGTAGAAGATCTCCAGCTGGGTTCCATATTCGCGTCAGCCCTGAGACAGAGGAGATGAGGTCTAACCAGATAGATGGCAGAAGCCAAACGCTTCAACGAGCTTGGTACATTGTGTGCCTTTCCCTATGACACTGATCAGACCAGCGTATGCGCGACGGTTGGTTTCTGAGTGTGAACTTGCCAGCTCCAGGCCCACCCAGGACATATATCACAGTAACCTTCTGAGCGTCAAAAACGGGCGACGATTTGGATTCTGCCATATCGATTTGATTTGACTTCAAGTTATTGATCTCGGTGTCGGGGAGGAATAAGAGGGTTGTCGTGCTGTCTAGGTTGCTTCGAGGCCGGATAAGCTGTCTCTCTACGTTTGATGATGTAGAAGAAGACGCCGAAGGAAGCCACAGACAAACCGAGAAATAGAAAAGGATTGGGGCCCTTGCGTGTTGGACGGTGGCTCCTTAAAACGCATGCCACCGGTTGCGCCCCAATTGCAACTTGAACGCGTCTTAGCGTTGTTTGCGAAAGTAATGACATTTGATAACCGCAGAAAATTTTCTTGGGTTGCTTTCCTCTATAGATAGCTAGATCAAAGCCAGACGCTCTAAAGGATAATATGATCAGTCAGTCCTAGCTCTTGGGATTTGTCCAGCAAGATTCTCAGGCGGCTTCACCGAAGAACCAATATTCTTCATACAAGTAACAAGAGTAACAAGACGTGCTAGTGCAGTCGATTCACTTGTTCGATCAAGTCAGCATTTGCAGGATATGTACTGTATATTATGGTGTAGGACTCCGATATCAAACCAAAGAAGCGAAATCTAGGCGCGAAAGTAGCTGGGCATGGTATGAGCAACAGAATGGACATATGGGTAATATGCGATATGGTCTTGCCAAAGGGGAGGGACTGGCATTAGCATAGACGTTACTCGTATGAGCAGTTGATTTTTATGCGAATGCATGCATGAAAGAGGTTCCCTGATTCTGATTTAGCACCCCATTTCAAGCATTTCACTGGACTACTCACACTGTCATGCTAGAATCGGCGGCCAGATGTCCATCCACTTCACGTCACTTTCTTTGAAGCTGGGGTCGACCTCTGAGAACTCGTATCGTGCTAAAAGTGTGACGATAGCAAACCCTCTCGTGGATGCTGCGGTTTGGTCTAACAAACCACAGCATCCACGAGAGGTCTGCTCACGCATCTTTAATGGTTCCAGTGAGCACGCGAAATCGCCTGTGTCGTGGGGCAAGGTACTTATTGATAGAGTCTACGTGAATCGAATTGAGCAGTGTCTTTTGTGAGAATTTCAGACGAGGTCAGGAAACATAGAGGAATAGGCCCCGGCATCGCCTTTCAATGCTTCAGTGAACACACGCAAATAGGAATTAGGACCTTACCAGGTATTGGCGAACACGATTGTACATCGAAGCACAATAAACCGAAGGTCAAATATAGCAAGGACCAGCACACCGTTGGGTATGATGTATCCTTCAGCGACGTGTCGCTAGCTGTAGAATTTCTGAACGTTAACAGTTGGGACGCAAGTGCACGAGCGAAAAAAAATTACGAACAAACTGAGAAGTACGGCGGAGTGCCGCCGCAGAGCTTCTACAAAGCCCATAAGTCAAGGGATGACTGGTCTGCAAAGTCCGATATTCACTTAGATCCAACAACGACATCCATTTCTACTTGTGCACGTTTTTAAACGTCTGGATGATCACCATCGCTAAGATGAAAAATTGAACTGTAGCCGACACCTAGAAAAAACCTTAGGGGTCAAATATACGAGTGAATTGTTGTGCGGAATCGACAGTTCCAGTGGTACCAACAACCGCTGTACGACCAGGACCAACGGATCATTCTGGACCGTCTCGTAACTGTAAGGCTGTCCGACTGGATAAAAAAAGGCGATCACCAGTTTCCGGTGCTGGACAGGTGTCATGATGTAAACCAGTTCGACAGCGAGCAGGCGATAAGCAGACTCGCAACAAGCCGCTGAAAATCAGCATCGATCGAAATTTCCCAACGACCGCAGCACGGAAAGATCGGCAAAGAACTCTGCAGTGATCCCAGAACTCTTTGCGATAAGGAAAGAATCCCGAGTTCCAGTGCAAGCCGAAACTGTAAAACCACCTATTCAGCACCACGCCACGAGGAACCACACATCAAACTCCTCACATTTTATTGGTGGCCACTTGTAATCTGTCAAAATGGAAATAGTTTGAGGGTGAGTTCTCCAACACCGCTGAAGTTAGAATTTTGTCTTGGACTCTTTACGCGGTCGAACGAATATAACTGTTGAGGCACAGTACGATTGACATGGACTGACAAGTCGTGTTACCTTGAGAATAAAGATCAAAAGTTCCACTGTAACTAAGGTATGTGCCATCCGGAGTCCAAGACATATCATCTAATAGTGATCATGCTAGCTCCCGTCTATATATGGCAGGCTAGCATATACGTATCAGCACTCACCGCGCCGACCAAGCCCCATCCAATCGGTCAAGCACCCCCTGAACCTCACGAACGGCAGCTTTGCGTTCAGCTCGAGCATCAGGCCAATCCGATCCCGCTAGGTGCATGGCATCAAGACGTAACAATGACTGCAGGAGAAGTTCGGATAGACGCGTATGGTCCTGTGAAGTAGGTTTCGATGAATAGGATACGGGCGTAGGATAAGGAGGGGGGAAGGGAGGAACTTGTGCAGGGGAGCTGAATGACTGTGGTGCACTTCCTGGTGTTGGAGCAGATGTGGATACGGATGGAGCAAGAGCGCTAATCAACGCGTCAACGTCCGGGACCAGTGTTGTCCGTACACGTTCGAGCTCAGTTCGGATGGCACTGATGGTGCTTTGTTCTGTCGGAGGCTCCTTCACTTTGGGTTGGGATGGTCTGGACGATGGCGCAGGTGTCGGCGCAGATGGGAGTGAGTGACCCCCGATTAGCGCAATAGTAGAGTTTTCGCGAATTTTATAAGATGACACTGAGAGACATTAAGTTGAGGCACCGAGCTGAGAACATGCATGGTTCTACACACGTGGCGCATGATCATCCTTCATTACAGCTCCAGCGTGGATGAGTTTGAAGGAACCGGGAGGAAGGTGGGTATATTCCGCTAGGTCTGTTCTCAGCTGTCCAAGCTTAGTCTCCGGAGGAGGCAACGGAAAATGCAGGGTCTCCCGGTCCCACTTGACGTGAATCATGGCAGAGAATGGATGCCTGGACTGACGGGAAAGTATGTCGCGGAAAAAAGAGTACGCCGCGCGAAGGAGCAGCACGAAGCTGAGGATGACTGGAAAAAGTGAGCTTATGATCGGACAATAGGTTGCAGGACGAGCAATCACCTGGGTGGAGTGACGACAGCTTGAAATCTTGACTCGGCTCGAGCCGCGATAATCTAAATTCTAAAACACAAAATTGTGCTCAAGCTACTTAGCAGACGTGACGTCGTGACACCTTTAGATGCTAACACGACCAAACAACCAGCAGAGGCCATCACGCATCCCACCCAGCTTCTTAATTGAACGAAAAAACACGACAACTGCCATCATATATGCAAACAGTAATAGAAGCCAAATCTAAAGCTACATGCCCGCAAAACAATATATGGCCCACTAGGTAATCCCAAGAGAACGAGAAATAATGGGCAACATCAACATAGCAAAGGGGAATAGGGTATATCAACGACCAGCGTCGATGGACGGGTGAGTAAATGTGAATAATACATGTGAGCAAGCAGGATGTTGGGCAAAGCGATATGCGTCGAGTATCTATGTGGAGAAGGCAATACGCGATGAAGATGAAGATGCATAGGGGTGCGCCGCACCAGCAAGATGGCAACGACTACTGTGAAAGTGTAATTGCTCGTTGTCCTCCTCGGTCCCGCCATTCAATCGCTTTGGCTACCCAACTCACCATGTCAATTCCTCGCTGTTTGTCCGCCTGCATCCATGGATGTCCAAGTAACTCCTTGTAAGTGGCTCGCTCATCGGCATTCTTGATGAGGCACCGTCGAACCCAGTCATGCGCCTCAGGAGACCACCTTCGCTTTCCTTTGCGCATGGAGCTGCTCTGGCCTGGCGATGCGCAATAGAACGCATTATCTTTAGTACGAATCTCGACTTCTTCGTCTGTGACTTCTTCATCTTCGGGCAGTCCAGGAGCCTCGCCCTCCACTATGGCGCTTAGTTGCGCAAATACGTTCTCGTAGGTTTCCGGAGGGTATGGGTATCTATTCAACTGCTCAGTTCTGCGCTAAGACTATAGCCGATTAGGGCGCACCTTCCTCGTGCAATTTCAACAATTGACAGGCCCAGGGACCATACGTCCGCGCTGACCGTGTATGACGTGAAGGCATCTTCCACATTAGATCCAGATGGTGAAGAACCCTTGATTCTCTCGGGCTGCGGAAGCACATGATCAGCAGAGTTCAATGCTAGTCGAAAATAGAACCTACAGCCATATAGCTTTGACAGCCGACATTTGTCTTTGCAATACTCTTCTCCAGCTGTCCACTAACACCGAAATCGCAAAGCTTCACTTCACCCTTGCGATTCACAAGGACATTCGTAGGTTTGACGTCTCTGTGCATGACCCCAAGTTCGCTTTTGAGGAATTCTAGCCCATGCGCCATGGACGACGCGATGCGGGCGAGATGCTCATCGGCAAGTGGAGGAGGACTTGATGTCCATACAGAGCCCGGGCTGGTCGATAAACTAGCCGGCAGAGAGACATTACCATTCGGAAAGCAACACAAAGAGGCCAGCGAACCACCGTCCATGTACTCCATGCAGTAGTACACACACGACTCGACGAAGAAGGCACCATAGAATTCCACAATGTATGGACTTATGGCGCGGTGCAGGATGTCCAACTCCATTAGTATTCCATTGAGTTTAGTCGAGTCTAACTCGAGGCGAATTTCCTGAAAGTAATATTTAGAAAAGGGGGATCAAAAACGTGTCAGGGGTAGAACCTTCATAGCCATTTCAACGTTTGTAGGTCGATGCAAAACCTTCTTTACTGTGCCATAGTTACCTCGGCCTAGTTCCTGCTCCAAAACGAGCTGCTCCATATTGATTGCGAAAGATGATCCATTAGAAAAATCTACACCAGATGCATGGAGGACAGCTTTCCCGGCAAAGTTGAGGCGACCAGATGGATCACTACACAGGGGGCATTTCGGATTCAGCTCACGGTATTAGAGACAGATAAAAATACGCACACGATCTTATTGAAATTTGCAAACGGAGTGTCAAATGTTGAGGGACCTCTCCTGGCTTCAGCTAGAGACGGACGCCCTGCACCAAGCCCTGCACCCAAGGCACCACCCCCTGTTTCAGGGGGTATGTCAGACAATTTAAATCCTGGCTTATTGCGTCGACCCGCAGCAGGAACAGCTGCACCCCGTCCACGAGCGCGCGTAGCAGCCAATGACGAAGGTGGCGAAGCAGGAAATGAATGAGATAATTGAAGCAGTGGATGACTCGATTCATTTATAGGAGCGCGTTGGGGCGCTTGTGCTGCAGAATCGATACCGGGAGACGCAGGTGATCCGCGATTCAACATCTGAACACGGCAGGTCAGAGACAGGAATGAAAATTTTGGGTGAATGCAAGACGCAGAGTAAAAATACATACGGCTGTCATTTTTGCCTGGAGAGAAGGGGGTATTGGAGCGTTTCCGCCTCTGTTTAAGAGACCACTTAAAGTATTACGGGGAGCGGCAACCGAAGAAGGTGGGGGACGAGGTGCTGGTCTCTGGGACGATATGGGAGCGGGAGGAGGTCTTGAGGTAGGAGGAGGACGAGAAGACGAAATGTCGTCCTGAGTGGACATAGAATCTGACTGCATCGAAAGTTAGTTGGGTTGTTGACTCAGGTGGAAGGACCAGCGATAATCGAGATTTCCATATATACTCTATCACTTTTCATTTGAAGTCACGCCGTCACACGCTCTCTTTCTGCTGCGGGCTAATGAAACAAACCGATGCCGCGTATCGTAGGCGTTTCGTTCTTTTCGGATTGCATCCGAAGCATTTTCTTCTTCTGAACTTCCTCGACATCCTCATTTTATTCGTGATCTCATCAAAGGTAATTTGACTTTGCCTCGTGGCCGCGACACAGCAGCCTTTCCTCACAGTGACCATGCTGTCAAACAGTCTCTACTTTGTCTTAATCCTGTGTATTACGGCACGCGGTATGAATGATTCTACCGACCATACAGCATACAGCCTCCCGCGGATCTTGAGCGCTTGAGCTTCTCAACGCGAATAATACTCTTTGCTTCGGTTGTACCCACCGCTATGTTGGGACACTGTTCATGTCCGAATACAGAGCCCATGGACTGGTAGCTCCCAGTGCTAGGGACAAGGAACTCGGAGGAAGCAAGTCAAACGCGGAAATTGACCTACTAGGTGAACTTGGTGGTGATGCAAAGTGATTCATGCTGACTTCTCCAAGTAAGCAAGCTTTGATCGGTCTCTGAGAAGGAGTTCCCCGAGCATATATATATAGCTCTCAGTTCGCTCAATGGACGAGTGTCTCCTCACGTAGCAATCGATATCGGGAACTACGACGGCAATGTTCAGTTTTGGTGCTCCTCAGGTTCGTCGTGATTGATGACGATAAGTGACGCTGTTAACAAAAAGCTTCTTTCAGGGGTTCGAGGCAAGTGAGTCATATTCACCAAATCGTCACTGCCATGTGAGCAGAATGTAAACTTCCTTCCGAGGAACACTGGCATATCCCCATTTTTCTGTTCCACTTGATGATGTTTACAGAATTGCACGTGTCGCTTGTCATAACTTACGTCGGCTGTGGTGCTTGAAAGAGTCACGTCACTTCCTGTGTAACACACATTTTGACCTCACGAGTGGACATCTCTTCATATTGTGTAATAGTGGTGTAATTTGGACTCCGTCCAAGTAGTAATAACCACCACAACTTCTCGAGCACTGCTGACCCGGGCCAGTGCTGACGAGAGTGGCATCGATATTGGCGATGTCATTCTTCTCGTCATCCAAGGTGTCGCGCTCTGATGGAATATTCCAATTCCGCGTTGAGTCGCCGTTCATGATGCCACAGGACGTCTCCAGGTGCACAATCACCTTGCCTGGTGTCGCCTTGGTATCCTGGTCACTGACGTCCTATCATAACTTACCGAGGACGGGTATTTTTTTATTACTCTCACAGAGACTCTGGTCGTGACCAAGTGAGCACGTACGTCCCAAGACGAGAACTTCTCGCCAAATTCCAGTCTAGCACAGTCACCGTATCAAGTGATGCCCCAGCCGACCTCCACGCTCCCGGAAAAACGAGCCAGATCAGCGATGGCGTACGCCACCCTCGCTGACTTCGACCAGCAGCATCGATCCCAACCACCCCACGAGCCCACTGGAATGGGACTCGGTGGCGGTTTAAGGAGGAAAAGAAGTGACCTGAGTTGTAGGGGAACATCGCGGGACATTTCAGATGGTTTGACAGGCAAAGAGGTACACTACTCTCACGCAGAGCTTCATTCGGGAAGCAGATGCTAGACTCTTAGACATCCAGACTCACTTGTTCGATCGCATGTTCAACATAGTTGCTTTTTAGTGCCCGCGATGAAGCAACAGCAACAGCTGTGCATTGCGGCCGCAATTGCTCCACAGCCTTCAGACAGACATGCAGGTCGAACGGCATACAAATCACTCTCGACAAGCAGCCCAGGAGGCTATGATTGATAGACAGTCCACGATGTTGCAAGGACATTGGAGGCAGAGCTCCGGGAAATTGATGTCCGTGATGCGTTTTCAACAAGTACAATAATGATATTATGAGTACGAATAAAATATCTACCCTAACTCAAATGCTAGACCTGACACTAAAGAAAACATGCACATTACAACCCTGCAAGCGTGACTGCCTATTCGACTTCATTTACTTGGGAGCTTTTTCGGAACTTCTCTGCATCATTATATCTGTCCCCGTTGGCGTAGTAGAGAGCCGTTTGAATTATTTCAGAAAATCAAAGTCGAAAATGTAGTTCATACATGCCATCTACATCTGTAACATATCGAAAGTTCCGCGTTGGCATAGGGTTAATGTAGACATTGGGTAGACAGATATACAATCATACTTGTAGTACCACGCAATATCTCCAGTGCGTCAGGCTGGCACCATAGGCGGCTCCTGTGGTGCCTTTCCCATTTTAATCTCTCTCATTTTTGCGCTTGTAGTAAGCACCTCCAGAAACTCATTCACCCTACTCCATTCATCCTCATAATGTTCAAATGGGGGCGGCGCGGATAGCCTATTATTCATCCAGTGGTGGATGTCCACGGCGATCAACTCGGGCAGAAGTGTATGCAGTTGACAGACCACGGCTTTGGCATCGACGATTGGAGAAAACCCAACAAAAAGTCTGGTTATCTTCTCATTGGGAATGGTTTCAGAGAAAGGTTCGCTGTTCGTGTCTACTGAACATGCGGAAAAGGGCATTCGAATGCTGCATAAGCACCGGCAATGATGTATGAGGTGGACGAGTCCTGTGAAGGTGAGAGATGGCGGGACCAGCCAGGGATCCGATCCAAAGCAGAAATTCTCGAGCTGAGGAAAGGATTGTGCCATTGTCTTGAGTGAGGCGTCACTGATAGCCGAAGCGCAGATCGAATCGAGGTCTAAGTCCTTTAAGTGACTAAACGACAGCAATGGGGCAACGACGTCAAAGCCAAGAGCCAATACGGGATTAGCAAATGTGAACTCGGCGTCCAACGAGAAGTCGACATGGAGTTTCTCGAGAGCAGGAGAGAAGCACTCCAAGAAGGAAACAATGAGATCTGAAACATCCAGCGGGTCATACGGCATCTCTATATCAATGAGATCGACGCATAACCTCACTGATCGACAGGAGAGAAAACGGACTTTTCTGAGACAGTGAGTGAGAACAGAATGTGACGGTGAAGTGATACACAGTTGATCGAGTTGGGAGGAAAATGTTGAGGTGGAATTGGATTATGTCTCGTGAATGTTGTACGTCCCCAGGCTGAAGTTCAGAGACTTCAGCGACGGTAAAGAATCAAAGCGAAGAAGCGCTTGTGTGTTTATGACCCCAGTATCAAGATGGACGAGCTCCCGCAAGCTAGATAGAGCTTTGGATATTGCATCTGAACTTTCTTCAGAATCACCGCCACATTCGCAATCGAGTTGCCGAATAGATGGACATCGAGCTCCGAGGGAAGCTAGCAAAACAGATTTGGCAAAAGAAGGGGGTCCTAAGCGCAGCTCCACCGACGTGATGGTTGACCCAAGGAGGGTGTGCAACAGCGGAAAGTAGTATTCTTGGTGGTCCCACCAAACCAAACTACGAAGGTTTGGCAAGAGCGGTGATGGCGCAGAAATGAGCGCTTGCACGACCCGATCATCTATGATGCCTAGGTCTACGTCTTTGACCGCCAAGGAGCAGATATATTGTGAATATCGACCAACAAGTCTCCACTCTCCCTCCAAGAGAGGTCTTTTAAGCGTCTATTTGAAATTGTTGAGTATTCAATGTGGTGTGAATCCAAATCTTAAATGTCTCCGCTCACCAACTCTCCTCGCATGTTTATCTGACTAACACCTTCAGGCAAGCATGAGATGAGTGGCCGGAACCCCCATATTTTTTTCCAAAGTATACTGAGTGCAGGTTCCTTGAATGTCCTGCAGGTTCTTGCAAGAGCAGCAAGTGTAGCCTCATTAGAGATCCATTCGCGATTTCCAATGACGATAGCGAATATATCCACTAGGATTTCTGTGGGTAAGAGACAAAAATGCATGAGAAACGAGTTTTGAACGAGTTCGCCTTGAGTTCGCCGCTACTTAGGTCTACCTACTATCATTCCGGGTAATCTGCAACTTTTTCAGCAAATCTTTTGTAGCTCGTCAACCACTTCATATTATCTTCCACGAATTTAGAGTGTTGTAGATTCGTACCACCTCTATATAGATCTGATTTTTGCTCATTTTTAGGACGTTGTGGTGTGGTGTCGGATGAAAGCCGAGAAAATTCAGGGTCTGACTGCTCATCTGCAAAATATGGTCACGTCGTGTCACACCTCGGCACAGCACCGGCACCGTCAACTTTGACTCTCCGCAGCCCTTGATCTGTTGGCGTTGAGTCATCAAGCTTGAAGCTTGAAGTTGTGCAAAGCTCTGAAAATATGAATACAGCGATATATTATTATTATTAAGTATCGTGGTTCATGTAGTGGTAGTACGCCTGCGGTTTGGTGCCATTGTAACAAGGATGCGAGAATGATGCAAGAGGAGACGACACAACACAACACAACACAATGTGACTTCTGCAAGACTTGGTGTGGAGAGTGAAGATGCCGTGCACTAGCCGAGTGTGCCGTAGAGGAGATTGAATTTCTTACACTCTCTCCTATCCGTCGTCACGTTTTCATACATGTCGTCAATTCTTCCTCTATAGCATCTTAAAACAACAGGATGACCTTTATCTAAATTGTGTTCTGGAATCCTGACGAGGTGATTATTATACTCCAGGTATAATTTTGTGAATATATCTGTAGGATCTATGGGATCTGGATGATTTATGTTCCTGCATGATTACAAATTACCACTATTTCATCTCTCGCAGCTGCAACACTGAAGAAATTTTCATTCTACTTGGACAATACATCATCTATAAGTAGTCTACATATGCCTGAATTTTTTTGAAGTGAGTCGAGCAGCGCGTTGAGGTGTTTTGAACATTTTGCATATTACATGCTAGTTGCAGATTACCCGGAATGATAGTAGGTGCCAAGTTCCAACGAAGCGTGTGCTTAGTCATTTACAAGCAACCCACTCGCCTTCCACGTCCTTACATTATGCATGTAGATATCGTCTACTCAGGCAGACCTGATTTACCATCTCTTCCAAACTAAGATCCGCTATATATCGATGAAGGTATCAAGCCAAATCTTCTACTGCGCATTATTAATGCTCGGCGCGAAACCTACCCGTGCCCCGTGCGAGTAGTCATACACCGAGTACCCTGGACAATGAGGATCACGAGCGTTCCAGATCAAACGGCATGCAAACAAGATACTACTCACATGATTTCAAAAACTCATCCCCTGCATCGCGTGACACCAATAAAACATTAACGGAAGGAACCAAGTGCCCAAACGACTTACCAATGATGGCGAATCCGTTCATGAATTCATCGTCTATGCCGACGATCCCACCAATGCAGTTTCTGTGCTCACTCAGACAACGTGTATTATATGAAGACACATTGACTTACCCTGACCGGTCCTCATCTTGTCCGAGATTAAAGTCCCGGATACTTAGTTCGAAGTCGTGCCCGCCAAGTGAGAATGAAATTGTGAGGGTGGCATTGCATGGAAAAGAGAAGAAGCCGGAGCCGTAGTTCGCTGCGGGGCCAGCCCCGGGTATCTACGACTTGTCAGCAAGGTGACGAGGGAATAAAATAACGAGAGACTGACCCGGGCGTAGATCGAGGACGCAAACATCTGTGGAACGTATATCAAAGTAGTACCCGTATCAATTGCCTACGCAGAGGAAACGAGGTGAACACGAGTGAAGATCTGGCTGACGAGCTGAGCCTTACCGCACTGAGGTCACCAGACACGTAATTTCCGTCAACAACTACTCCGTCGAAATGGACTGTCCAGTAGGTCTGCAAGTAAAAGCCAGTCAGCTGAAAGTCGTGAACGCGCAAGAGAAGCAACCTTGGAAATAACCGAGACCCAAGTCAAAGGTCCCACTCCCTTGGACATGTCGTAACCACCCAAAGTTATCTAGAAAAAATTACTCTCGACACAATATCGAAGCTAGAGCACGTACCTCCGACCCGCTCGCCTTTCCTCGCGTCAAATGTACAGAGAAGAATGGTACTGCAACCTTTCTCTGTATGATCAGGTTCTCGAAGAACGTTGGCTTCCCCGAGGTCGCAATGGAGCTGAAACCGAGCCCAAGAAGCCCGGAGATCGGGTCGTCATTGAAGTCGCTCGACACGTGAGTGACAGCGCCGAAATATTGCTTGTTGACCTTCAAACCACCCAAACTGATCGTATCGTACGCAAGGGTGCCTTGTACATCGCCTACGCCCTGCGCCCAACAACATCAAGTTTGCACCTCGATAATGGAAGGAAGACACACATAAGTCACTTCGAACTTATCCTTGGTATCCCTGTATGTTGAACTCTCGGCAGCTTTATATTGCGGGTTCACGCAATTGTCGCAGAGCACTGGGATCCAGAGATCCGCGGAACCCGTATCAATGATCACTAAGAGCTCTTGTGCCTTCTTCCCAAACCAAAGTGGGCCGTAGTACTGGATATCGAGGTTCCCCTGCATCTCGTCCGTCAGGGGGTCCGTCGCACTCTGAGCGGCGGAAGTCATCACGGAGAAGCTCATATTTGCCTGCTGTGACGTTGGGGTTGATCCGGACAACGCAAAACCGGAGAGGTCGCTCATCGTATCGGTGAATGCCGCGTCTGATTGGGCATCAAGCGCGGGATCTGAAAGTGCATCTGGTAGCGGCACGAGGTTCTGACCAGCCATAACGTTTGGTGCATTCCGGTATTTTAGTTGGATCTTTCTTATCTCCGCCAGCTGGGTATACAGTTAGTCTTGTAGAAGGGTGCATGCGACAGAAACTCACCACAGGCCGCGGATCGAAGATTGGAAGGTTGATTACATCTACGACGGTCGACCTGTGCCAGTCCTGGGTTTGGTTGAATGTTCCAAAGGGATTGCGCACTTACATCGGGGGGAGTACCATGTCATACATGGGAGAGCCTAACGCGCCTGCGGTCAGGAAGAGAAAGGAAAGGGGGAAGCGGGGAAGCATGGTAGTAGACACGGTCAAGGGAAAAGGAGAAATGATGGGAACTGGAGGTGAGGTAAGTCTTTTAAACCCACCGGGCATGGTATTCCAATCTAGACCAGCAGCCCCTTCAATACACTGTGCTTCTTCAGTTAGTAACATAACAGACTGAGCTGACTTGCCAGCCCAGATCAAAATACTGCATCAAAAAAGGTGAAGGCAACCCTGCATTTGACGGAAGCCAGACATCAGGTAGGTAACACTCACCCGACTGAGTTGGCGGGATAAAATACGATAGGCACCACTACTGCAGACTCGCTAGCCAGAACTTTGAGTGAACTTTCACAAAATCGACCCAATTTTCCTGCGTAAGTCTGTGTACCTGGATGTACAATGCGAGATGTACATCCTTCCTCGCATCGAACGGAATACACAGGAGTCTGCATATACCGAGGTGCACTACACAAATGGTAGAGGACGAGTCTAAGCGTGATGATATCATAGAGTAAGCGATTCCAGGGTATTAATATTGCGAATAGTCATTGCAGTTTTTATTTCTTGCCAATATTTATGGCATCTCTCACTGCGCCTGAAGCCTGTCTTTGTGCTCTGCTCCCAACTTCTTGCCCTTCCCGACGCCAAGCACCTTACGGCGCATACGCATCATATGTGAGTACATCATCCACAGCCCTGCGGGAACGAGGAGTCAGCGAAAAAACGTAAGGCGGCGTGCACAACTCACCAGGCACCCAAATTGCTACCATGCCCGCCTTGACCCTGTTCTCGAGGCCCCATGTTTCCCACTTGCCGCCGCTCCACTCCGGAATAGTGCTCAACATGACGAGGGCCTCACTTCCTGCACCGATGGGGTACAGGACATAAAATGTGGAATAGCGTATCCATGTAAGCCACGCGGGTACGCCGTAGCCCACAAGCGAGAGAGCGTAGTATGCGTAGCGCGGCACTTCGGTCAGTGCCCAAGCAAGGACCATGGTGGTATAGAGTGGGCTCGAGTGGGTGTAGGGAAAGCGCTCAACAATACCCCAGACCAGAATAAGGCGCGAGGAGACCTGGATGACGGTTGTCGGGAGCGGGGAGCGCACAAACCCAAGGAGGACATGCAGGATTTCAAGAGCTGCAAGAGACTGCACAGGTGCAAGGGCGGAGAACGTGGTGTCGTATGTCGCGGGGAAATACGGACGTAAGAAAATATGCGAGAGTGGCGGAGAACTGGTTCGTTGTTTTAGGCTGCGGAGTGAATAGGGCTACCACAGAAATCGGCACGTATGAAGCAAGGGGTTTGAAGAGGTCATATGCCTGAACTTGAAATGGTTTGACCTATGAATACCCAAGAGCCAGGTAAATGACATAGGCCCATCCTGCCGCCAGATAATGCATTGAACGAAATTAAATAGAATCGCACGCGAGAGAGGGTCGCTGTCGACCACGACCACGAGGTCCTATCAGTAATTTTTTGAGTCTATCGTTCGCCTTCCACTTCACCTCGTGTGAATGCGTTTTATGGTCGTTAGGTTGCCATCATGGTCGTTACACTTACAGTTGTATAGTTCAACAAGTTTGAACTTTGTATGCAATGCAGGCAAAGTCAAATATTATTAGCACCCGTTAAAAACCTACTGTAATAAATAAATGACATAAAATAAATAGGCCAAATAAACGATAGAGTTTTGTGATATTACATAATATTGACAGGCTGAAGCCTGTTCCATTGATCGACATGCTGGAAAGGGCTAGTCTCCCGTAGGCAGACCGAATAAAATGAAGGTAGTCGTTCCTTCTATATTACGAACATACTGGAAAGGGCTGAGTCGGTCAGTTGCCTTTCTATATTGTCCCACTGAACAAAGTCTCGAGGTTAGAGGCGTCACTGATGCCAAGATGGTTTATTTCAACGATGCATTAAGATCACAAGTCAAAGGGTGACTCCGAGGCAGAAGACGAAGTCGCTCCTACAAATGTATAATTATATTATACAGTCCCCTCGTCCAGTGACTTCACCAACTTTAATACAGACCGTGGGCCTTCGATGTGATATCCTTCTCCAAAAAGATCTTTCGCACGTCGGTGTCTGGTATTCCCTCAACTCCCTGCAATGAAAGTCGAAGGGGTGCGCGAGGCCATAATACAGTAAGCTAAATGCATGCCAGATTCACGAAAGAAGCTGATCAAGGGGGACGGCGTACCCCGGATCATGTCAGATGTGACCAAAGAGTCAGACAGTTTGTATCGTGTGATGGAGTAGCACCCCAACACGGGCAGGACACGATTCATGCGGCGCGCAGGACTGAAGGCTGTCATGGCACTGATGCCTATTAACAATTAGATAGGTGTTAGCCGTGAAGTAACGACTGTATTTTTCGGATTTGCGGGGGCCTTGCATCTGGAAACGTTAAAGCTTTGTACTGAGGCGCAAAAAGTCAAATTATCGATCGGGACTGATATAATAACATGGCTACAGCTTTGTGTTGGACCGGTGCAGACCCAGAGCCTGCCTGCCTGTGGCAAGGCCAGTGATTCGGAATTTCGGATATCACGAGTTACTTTATGACAACAACGATTTTAATTTTACGCTGCTGACTAAGCTAATACGCAAACCATCCGTTTCCTTGCTGGGGGGTACCAGGCCCCACTAGCCCTCTAGTGTCTTGGGCGTCTATCGAGGTATGTTACAAGGACAAACACGCCCATGCAGCTCAGGACAAGACACCGCAAGCCGCACAGCAACCCCTCTTGACATGCCATGGCGGAACAAGCAGCGCAACCCAATTATTAAATCACCACCCCATTCGAGGTTTTTTAAAGATCACCTAAGGTTAGAGGGCATTTAAGACACACGAAGCAGTTTAATGATACAGCATAAGAACGCAACGCCAGCAGCTTAGAGCAAGATGGGCCTAGTACAGTCCTTCAACAAGGCCATCTCGGCACCATCAAGTACCATCAGAATGGTGGAAGAAGCAGCGCTGCCCATCAACACCCCTATTCGGACGTTTGAAGATCATGAAAGACGCATATTAGGAGTCGCAGTTTTCCCCGATAGACGACGTATGGTGACAGGCTCGTACGACCAGACACTTCGTCTGTGGGACTTGAAGAACGGGAATACATTGAAGAAAATGGAGGGACATTGCACTGAGGTGCGGGCAGTGGCGGTGACAGGAGACGGAGAATTGATAGCAAGCGGTGATATGGGGGGAGAACTCATCGCCTGGGACGGAGACACTGGTGAATGTGTCAGCCAAGTCATCACAGCTCACTCCAATTGGATCTACTCGCTGGACTTTTCGCCAGATGGTGCTGTACTGGCAAGTGGTTCATGGGACTGGACGACGAAGCTGTGGAATACAAGTACGTGGCAGCTGCAAGGAAGCCCAATCAATTGTCGCGCTGAAGTCTGGTGCATTCGGTATTCGCCATCTGGTGAACATCTTGCCATCGCGACAACTCGGAATATCCAAATATGGAATCCAAGCACGAGCGAATGCATCACAAACATCGAGGCTCACGCACGTTTCAATTCAGCAAGTAACTTGTCACTCGCGTGGACGCCTGATGGCACACGTCTTCTTTCAGCGGGAAATCAACGTAATCCCACTATACGGATGTGGGATCCATCCACCTGGAAGCAGGTTGGTTATCCCTGGGAAGGCCATACTGACAGTATCAACGCCATCGTTATTGACTCTACTGGCACACTCGTAGCCTCAGCATCGGATGATTACCATGTCCGCCTCTGGCGGCTATCGGATCGAGGAACAATCGCCATATTCAAACATTCTGGCTGGGTGCGCTGCCTCACATTCTCCACGGACGGCAAGGAAATCATCAGTGGTGGTAACTACAACAAGATCTCAAAGTGGGCAATTCCCGAGGATGCTTTGTCTTATGCATGTTCTCATCTTTCACTCTTATAATGTGATGTAACCATGCTTCATGCAGATCCCCGCTATTGACACGACAGCCCGCAATGCAGCACTCATCAACGCGCAAAAGGTGCGACGACCTCTATCGTTGCCCAGCCATTGCTCATTTCAGCGACGAATAGATAATCGATCACAGCCCTTCATCTTTTCGTGGATACCGGTTGAAGCATTCAGCGCTTCATGACGCACACCGTTATGACGAAGCTATCTCGGCCTTCCAAATCATGCTCTCCAAGTTGGAAAATGCCCCTGACACGCAAATTCGAAGTAAGCCGCTCTCAATCATGCGTGCGTAAAAGGCTTGACTATTTCTCCAGAAATGCGCCAGCATTATCTCACTCCATTTGAAGCAGAGGGTGTCATTCGAACGGACATCTATGCCCAACTCGACAATACCCCACTTCGTTTACTCAACACCACCACCGGGCTCCTGTGCGATCGAGATTCGCAGATAAGCGTCTTCAAAACGAGCACAGAGCACAAGGAGCTTTTGTCATTCACAATGAAGCACCCAGATCTTCGAATGGAGCGCATCAAAGAAGTGGCGGAGAATTACTTCCGTTTCGTCATGCTATCGCATAGGTGGGAAGCGAATGAGCCGTTACTGCACGACATCCAGGGCAACACCGTGTACAAGCCGAATCCAGTTGGCGGCATCATGAAGTTACAGTCTTTCTGCAAAATTGCTCGTGATGCAGGGTATTGCTGGGCGTGGAGCGATACATGCTGTATCGACAAGACCAACAATTTTGAGCTCCAAGAATCGCTCAACTCCATGTTTGTCTGGTATCGCCACTCAGCGCTTACGATCGTCTATTTATCAGATGTTCCGCCTTCGTCAGAGTCTGGTGCACTGTCACAGAGTGCTTGGACCAGGCGGGGCTGGACCGTTGGGGAATTCCTGGCTCCCAAAGTCATTCTCTTTTATCAGAAGAATTGGACCCGATATCTTGGAGATCACTCTTCCAACCACAAGCAGTCCACTGCAATCATGGAGGAGTTGGGACGCGCGACGGGCATAGATCCTCTGGCCCTTGTCGCCTTCCGTCCAGGGATGAGAGGTGCCAGAGAGAAACTTCAGTGGGCGTCGACGCGTGTCACCACGTTGCAGGAAGACACCGCCTACTCTTTATTTGGCATCTTCGGCATCCACCTTCCTGTGATCTATGGCGAGAAGAAGCAAAATGCGCTCGGGCGCCTCCTGCAGGAGATCGTGGCCGAGTCGGGCGACATCACTGCCCTGGATTGGGTCGGAAAATCATCCGAGTTTAATAGCTGTCTGCCAGCCGACATCACGTCGTACAAAGCTCCACCATCCACACCGCCATGTCTATCTGAAGATAACATGCAGAAATCA
This sequence comes from Suillus ampliporus, assembly GCA_016584345.1. Lineage (NCBI taxonomy): Eukaryota > Fungi > Basidiomycota > Agaricomycetes > Boletales > Suillaceae > Suillus > Suillus ampliporus. The sequence goes on along the minus strand of JABCPV010000072.1, from coordinate 55,298 downwards.
GTCTCCGTGCTGCAACGTACCATGAGCGTCACGTCGGCTTCAAGATTATGCCAAATACTCAACAAGCTGAGCGCTCCTCGTTTCGCGCACCGCCGGCTGCATCTGCCTTGCATCGTGTTCCATATCACAGAACTGAGACGGGGGTCTGGTCAAGGCAGCATGTATTCCACTTATGAGGTCAAGGCGGGCGGGCTTCATGACCTGCTGATCATCACAGAAGACACGCTGTTTGAGTTCACGCGGGGAAGCCCCCCTCAGCAGAAATTATTGCTTGTCCTTCCGTGGAACCGTGATCTCCTCGACTTTGCAGACGACACGCAGAGCGCGGGAGGCCGCTCCGTTCCCGGGTCTTCTGGAAAGAATGACCCACAGTCGCGACCTCTGCGATTACTTGGTCGGCTTGGACAGCCTTTCACCGCATTTTTGCTTGCGCAGCAACGCAGTGGAGAATACAAGAGAATTGCGTCAGACCGCAATATCATTGCACAAGTCAAAAATATATTTTCCTATTGCAGCAGAATGGTCGTCGAGACACTAGAGATATTGTAGGTTGAAGAACATGTTGAGGAGGTTTTATCTACATCTTGACGGCCCGCCTACACAGATACTTACCCCCCTTGTACTTGTATCGTGTTTTGGCCCACAACAGGAAAGCTATCTGAAATATTCAGACTGGAATACAGCATTATTTTTACTTTGTATTTTGCATTCAGCGCGTTTACGTTCACCGCTGAGTCCTTTAAACACTGCGCGTTATTATATTGGATCTGTCTCAATCGGCAAATTTGTGTTTATTTGTAGAACAATTTCATTTTTCACTAGGAAACGAGATGTTTGTTGACGCCTGTTAGGATTAGAAGTTCTTGACAGACAAAGCCAAACATATTCTGTATGAGGCTCGATCGAGTTGCACTGGGCTGGTTCTTTGACACTGTCGGACGTCCTCCGTCTCGTTTGTGGTCTTGTCTGAGGGGCAGTTGCGAAATAGAAATTATACGTTGTAGAGTCAGTAGTCATTATGGGGTTTTAAAAGGTTCAGCGAACGCGTTAGGGCCTAAACTTCAGCTCCGAATTATAGAGGGTGATGTTGGCACCGACGATGTACCGTCACTACAACGTCACTAGATGCAACGCGAGAAGTTGCCAGTATGGATATTGCAAGGAATAAAAAGGCATCTGATGAGCTGCCTCAAAGTTCTGCAGCTTGATTTGTGACCCATGTCTTTCTCAATGTTCTATGATCGTGCAAGGGCGTCATCAAAGCACCATCTGGAGACCGGGTAATTTCGTGTTGTCAGCGAAGCCTTGCGCATGAAGGAGTCAAGTATGGCCTGGAACTCATTGTAATAAATCATGGAACACATCCTCGTAGTAGCGTATTGATGCATCACAAGATCATACTGCAAGAGCCCACAGTCAAAGACGGAATAAATAAACGAAAAAATAATCGTCAAGGTAAGCTCAGTTCAATGCAAGAAGCATTTTCCGAGGGTCCTCGATGTAGTCACGGACCTTCACTGCAAACGCCGTCAATGCGTCAGATACCGGTCACATGAGATAGAGTGACGGGAAGAGTACGAACCTAGGAAGGTGACTGCCTCCCGACCATCGAGTAATCTATGGTCGTAGGTGAGGGCGACGACCATGATAGGTCGAATGACGATCTGGCCATTGACAACGACAGGTTTGTCCTTGATCGCGTGCATGCCGAGCACAGCAGACTGCGGCAGGTTGATAATGGGCGTTCCGTACAATGAGCCAAAGACACCACCATTGGAACTGAGGGTATGGAATTAGTCTCGGTGGGGGTTGATGATCAAAGAAGCTCACATAGTGAAGGTGCCTCCTGCCATGTCCTCGAGCGTCAATTTGCTGTCCCTGGCCTGAAGACAGTGGGTAAGGAGTAGGAGAAATATGATCTACACAGGGCTTGCCTTGTTTCCGAGAGCAGCAATCTCCTTCTCGATCTCAACAAAGCCCATGCCCTCAACATTCCTCACTACTGGTGTGACCAAGCCTTTGGGCGTCGCGACAGCGACACTGAGGTCAACGTAATCATGGTAGACAATCTCGTCACCCTCAATGGACGCGTTTGCAGCAGGAATCTCCTTTAGTGCCAGCGTGCATGCACGAGCGAATGCACTCATGAAGCCAAGCTTGACGTCATGTTCTTTGAGTACCTCGTCCTTGTACTTCTTCCGCATCTCCATGAGAGAAGACATGTCGATCTCATTGAAGGTCGTGAGAGAAGCAGCAGCGTTTTGTGACTCCTTCAAACGCTCGGCAATGCGCAGGCGCATACGGTTCATCTTAACCTAAAGGAACAGAGGCACATTAATACCTCAGAAGCAGGCACAGGAATGCTGCATACTCTTGACTCGCCCCGATTGCCTGGTGCTTTTGGTGCAGGGGGAGGTGCTTTTGACTTGTCCTCCTTTGGTTTCGAGTCCTGCTTCACCTCCTTCTTAGACTCTTTAGGTCCTTCTGGAGGGACACCACCACCCTGCTTGTCGGCACTTGATGGTGCGCGAGGCTCCGGTATCGTCTTGTCCAGTTGTTGGTCCTTGGGTTCTTCAAGATCTGTCTTCTGCTCCTGAGGGGCAGCAGACGCTAGAGCCAGGTGACAACGTTATTAAATTGCATGTTCTCGTAAATCACACGGGACTTACCACCACCTTCGCCTGGTTCAATTCTGAAGAGGTCCTGACCAACGCTGACAGTGTCATCCTCCTTTGCCAATAGCTCCACAATCTTCCCTGCTGTAGGTGCATTAACACTGACATCAATCTGCGAAAGGTCAGGTTGGTGTGTTTGCTCGATAGAGGCGCCAATGAATTGATACTTACCTTATCCGTCTCAATGGTCGCAACCTCCTCATCAACCTCGACGCTATCTCCAACTTGTTTTGACCAAGACCGGAGTGTACCCTCGGAGATGGATTCTGCCATCTGCGGAACCTTTACGGTCTTTGAAGAGAACTGTGCACGTCTGATGTGCGAGTCGGCGATTTTCCTGTTCATACAAGAGAGCGGCCATCCGTTAACAATGTTGGCAGCAGAAGAAAAAAAACGCCTAGGGAACGCGTACCATCCTTTCGACAATGACACAGCAGCGTATTGGGAATTTCTACTAGCGAGAAAAGCACGACTGCGAGCGGCAGCGATAACTCGTTTCGATAGCATTTCTACGAGTCGGAATGGACTAGAAAACACCTAGATAATAGAAGCAGACAACTTCTGCACTGTGCTGGATGATGAGTACGGAACAAATTGGGTGGGACACGGGCTGGCAGTGATGATAATAATATTTACGTGACAGCTCGCTTACTATAAGTAGGTTGCCATGAACCCAGACAGCGCACACGCGGAGTACTGGTGAGTACACCTGCCCCTCGGGCGTTAACGAAGGGGTTTCTCAACCTAATGCTGATCGTCCTCGAGGTTCTTCGCAAGAAAATGCGCTCGAATTACCCTAGCTGGTCACTAATACACTTCACCGTAAAGTGCAGTTCCTCATTTGTCACGGCGTGTCAAGGCTGGGCATCTTACGGCAAGGCCTAGTCCTGCGTCCAAAGGGCTGGGTTCAACGTCACCAATCGTTTCGTGCTGCGGCAGTTCTCTTTACACTGGTAGCAAAAACTCAGCGACTCGGAGGCTGCTTGCAACTCCGCAGCCTTATGGCCCTAATCATATTCGCCATTGAATTCAAGGAGTCTGTTGAGTTGTTTTCAGTATCGGAAACTGAACATGGCCTGTTTTATTCAGTTCGCGCACCCTTCAATATCAGGTGTGCTGTGTACTGTTATGTGACCGTCCACAATGATCCGTTGGTCGTGGTCGTACTATGGCAGATATTAGACTTCACGTTGAAGGCTGTGATGCCGGAGTGACGTGACCATGCAGATGTTTCCGTTCTGTGAGACGAAGGGTGTATTTCGTGCTTCTGAATATGCTGAATGATGCCTCGTTCCAGTGATGTATCTTCCATCGTAGACGCCTTCGTCCGAGTCAACAGCGATACCCTGAGACGTGATTTAAGGATCGGTGATCTCTGAACCTCAACTGGAGTCAAGGAAGAACAAGCAAAGAGACGGCGGTCCGGGCAGCAGCGCTAAGATATGCTCTACCCGTGCGTTCAAAATTGAACACAAGCAGAAATAAGCTGCACATGCCGAGTTTGGAGACTGGTCATCATCGCATTATGTCGAGGCGTTCAAGTTGCGCAGAGAAGTTTCCCTGGAGACACCTCTCCGTACTTTTCGATTTGTTTATCGCTCATTTAAGCGGCCGAGAGCCACACTTCGTACCCAAAGGCATACCGGTTCTTGCTTCATCTGATCTTCCGGTTTATCGCAGTTGAAGGTACAATCATGACCCATACCTGGTAGGGGCCTGCATTCTCTTGCCACTCATTTACCCGCTAAATCATGGAAAGGCGATATCAATATCTCAAGAATACGCTTCACCCGACCAATGCCCGAACGTTTCTCGACTTCGTCTGCTGCACCCTGACGGAAGACGCTGCTTGATTGACCTTCGGATATGACAATAAGTACCCCCTCGTGGCAGCCCCAGAGTTGCCGAAGTCCGGTCCAGTCCCGTTCTTCATGGACGCTGATCGCATCTTCGATTCAGGACACGTTTGGACCTCGAACTTATCCGAAATTCGCCGATAAATGAAATGAAAGTGGGGCACGGTGAGATGTGGTAGGCCACAGTATGCATGACAAGTCATCCAACGGCATCCAGGCACGAAGTAAACGATGGTATCAACGTTGAATAAGAAGTCGGTGGCAGAATTGCAATGATTTCTTGATGTGGCAACTGAAGAAACCATCCCAGACAAAGCCACTGCGCAAGAGGAGGTCATTAGAACCCAGCCATGGTGACATGGATGGTAGACAAGGCCACGGTTGTGTGCTGCACAACGTAAGGACCGCCGGTAAGTGAAGCTGCTGTGCTGGCAGAATTTCAGAAGTCGCTGGAAGCCCCATTCTAGTAAGACACCAAACACCACAGCTGGTAAGATAATTAACTTGATGCGTCAAAACGGTATCAGCTAATGGGCATTTACTGATTGGTTTATGTTATAGATCCAGAGTAGAAAGGATGATTCTTCAATTACAGGGCCAGAACCCATCAAGAAGTACATTGCAATACACAAGAGGGGATACGCAGCGTCAGCTCCGTTGTTCCGACCACTTTCCGCGCGAAGAGATGACGGAGATGAGCTGAGGAACATGCCCGCCGGCATATTTACCCATAGTAGAGAAGCAATGGGGAATTAACGATTGTCTTCCTTCTATCTGGTCTGCCTAGGAGACACTACCGTGGACAATTGCCGGGGTTATAATTAAGCGCGCGGCGACAGCAACTTGTACCTAGACATCTTATTGCACTCCTCGTATTTCCGTTGGAAGGACTGGAATACTAATGAGCATGGGGCATGAAACTGCACGGTAAAAAGTTCACCTTGTCCTCATGTCGTTCAACATGGATAACTGTCTCCGCAAACCGCGCGGCTCGAAAAATTACATCAAAGACCGTGTAAAAAGCCGAGTCCGTAGTGCAACTGACACATTTGAGGGAAGATGACTGTCCTCCTTCTATATGGTCTGACTACGGGAGACTAGAGGAAGCCTGGGAGGACTCATCAGTCCCATGCAGAAGCGCACGACCTACCACCAGTCGTCTCTAGGGGGCGCAAGCTAAAATAGGACAACCTTTCATGCTCGCCCACCAGCTAGCAAGTCTAGCATTGCTGACGTCGCAGGTAATTTTTTCTGAGTGATTCCCTCTTGAGAAGATAGTCGGAATAGTCAGAGTGGCGGAGAGTACACCCAAATCAACTTGGGTAGTTGAGTTGGCGCCCGAACACGACTACGCATTTGTGGTGGAAGTATCAGTCACGAAGATGATTAGCCTGGCCCTGCGATATCCATATCGCACTCCGGGTAGAACATCTCCATCGTAAGCGGATATATACAACACCGAGGACTTCATGGACTTACTTATCCGGCCGCCAAAGCAGTAGGCGTAGGGTTTAAACTTCAAAGGAGCATTAATCTTGCAAGCGATAGCGTAGCGAGGCGCTACGAGGGGCATCATCTAGGCACCAGCCGTCAATCCAAACCTTTCAAACCACGGCAAAGTCCACGATACCCATTTTCTGTTTTGCTTCGCGTAGCTTCTGCGGTGAACTCAAATTGTTATCAGTGTCGGACTACCCGGCACCAGTGAGTGGCCGAAGGCTCGTTTTTTTTCGTGATGGAAATGACGAGATGTACGAGACTGTACGTGTCATATGCTCTGTCAAGTCCACGGGCGTTTTTTGCGCAGCATCGCCAAACCAGTGACCAAAAAAATGATAAATGCCCTTGAATATTGGATGATGCGAGACAGAAAACACATAGAAGATGTCTTGGTAAATGGGGCAGAGTTGCAAGAATGCCTGAGAAAAAAAAACACAAAAATTGGTTGGAAGCACATTGTACTAGCGCCGGTCGAAATCGAGTGGAAGGCATCGCACAGAAAAGAAGGGGGGGATCCCATTATTAACCAACGTTCATCGTGACCAAATATCCATCCCGCTCATTCTTCTAGCCTCCTTTGGCTGTTGCGACGCGTCACTCGCATTAAACGGGTTCCGTTGAGCTGCCTGCGGCGGAGCTTGTACGGCCGAAGCCACGCTTGCACCATAGAAAGATTGTGGACCAGGTTGCGACGTCTGAGGAGCTTGCCTCGAAGACGACATACTGGCTCCCTGAGTCGCACCACCGCCGTAAGACTGATATTGCTCAGGCTGCATCGGAACATACAGCGCCCCAATATCTGTCCGCTGAGTAAGCGGGTCAAAAGGTGGATTCGAGGCCTGCTGTTGTGAAGGGAATGTTGTGGGGTACCGCGTGCCGGTACCACTCGCGTTCCCTGCGTATGCCTGCGTCGGGCTAGTCACCATCGCGACAGGGTTGAACCCGCTCGCAGCCGTATCGCTGCGCGCAGCAGACCGGACATTCGACATGACAGCCTCCCTTCTATCATCGTCCACTATAATCGTGGGCTGGTAGGAGTGCGACAACTTGGAAGGTGGCGGCGGGTAACGGGTGGATGCGCCCCACCCAGACATGCCGTTTGCAGCAGCAAGCTCAGCCTGTTGCTGCAGATATTCGAGCTGAGGGTACGGCTGTGCCGCGCTCGGCTTGCCCGACTGCCGCCTTTCCCATTCGCGCATAGCGTCATCCCTGTTGAGAACAGGTGTCAATGCGTTTCGTCCGGCTATCACATCCTGATTCATATGCTGCAGCCGTGCCAGCGCAGGAGGAATCATGTCGTTATGATTGATCGTATTGGCCCGTGCGCGCGCATGGGGTGGGGGGTAGTGTGATGTAGCGGGAGGGTTGGGGTTGAGCATCCCAGGCACGCTGATTCCCGTCCCTTGCGAGTAGCCAGAGCCAGGAGGATTGAGCCCACTAAGCTGCCCAGGCTGGGACGATGAGTACGTGTGCTGCTGCTGCGGCTGTTGAGTGGGGAATGACGGACGGCGCAGGTGCATCCTGAGATGGCTGGTAGGACAGTGGCGGAGGCGGGGGCTGCTGTTGAGGCTGCTGCGTCTGGGAAGGAGGCTGTTGCTGCTGCTGCTGCTGTTGCGTGATGTATGGGTTGCGGAATACATTGTTGGCCGCCTGAGATGCGGCTTGCGCCTGCGCAGTGTAAGCCTGATGTTGAGCAAGCTGCTGGTTGTATGATGCCGCATCCTGGAACGCTCTGGTGCCTTTAGGCTGCTGAGGAACAAGACCACCGTATGGCCGCTTCGGGTCTGCATTGCCAGACGCGGACGACAACTGCGTAATCTGAGCAGCGGTGTGTCCATTGGGCTGTAATAATCTGTCAGTAAGGAGCTTCCAGAAGATCGATGAACGAGATGACGTACTTGGAAAGGCTTAGTGAACTTTTCACCGGTGATAAAGGGGTGCATTCTAGCCTGCTGAGGTGACCATCGTTCTATAGGGTTCAGATTGAGGAGACCCTGGCAGAAGTCGATGAACGATGCTCGATTGTTCAATTCTGAAAGGTTACGTGAGAACAAGTCAGGCAAACACCGAAAGCACTTTATCATACCTTTTTCCACTTCGTGTCCCTGTCGAGACGATGACTTGAAAGTGGGCATGGGCGCAGTGTTAACGATCTCCGGTAGCGTGTTCGCTTTGAAGTAATGCTTCCCCGGCTGTTCCTTGGTGTTGTGCTCACGAGAGTACTGCTCCAAAGTTTTGAGGCGGTACTTCTTCTGGCCGTATACATCTACGTAGGAGTCGAAAAATTGTTTCGTCTGCTTTCCCATGTCCAGCATGTATGTCGGAGGCATCCTGTAATCGAGGCGTAGTGGATCAATAGGTGTTGGTAACCCAGCTAGTGAACAAAATACGCACCCAAGCATTTCGACGATCCGGGTAATCTGATTATATTCACTTGTCCCAGGGAATAACGGTAGCCCCAAGAAGAGTTCCACAGCAATGCAACCCAATGACCACATGTCGATTGAAGATGTGTAAGGTATTCCGAGGATGACTTCTGGCGATCGATAAAATCGCGACTGGATATACGTGTACACCGTCTGTCGTTCATGACACGCTGAGCCAAAATCAATAACCTTGATTTGGGGTGATTGGAAGTCTGGTAAAGGGCAATCCATTGAGTGCGGGGTATCTGTAGGAAAGGAATGTGAAATTACGATTTGAGGAGAATATTTTCTGGTTTCAGGTCGCAGTGGATCAACCGCGCATCCTTAAGCACAGTCAAAGCGTCCAATAACTGAGCAGTAAACACTTTCACAAGTTGCGTGCTCAGTCCTTGGAATTGGTTTTGCTTGATCAGCTCATAGAGGTTAGAGGAAAGCAGCTCAAATACGAGGCATAAATGATTTCGATGAATGAACGAGTCGCGAAGTCGCAAGATATGATGCTCATCATGCGGATCGCATGAATTGTTGAGCTACGAAAATCAATGTGAATGTGAGCTTGTCTTTATTCGTAGAGAAACGTACCAGCTCCAGGATCGTAACTTCCATCATACTCTGATTGAAGTATGCAGGCTTATTTTTCACCACCTTCACTGCCACGATCTCGTGGGTCTTCATGTTCTGACACTTCACCACCTGACCAAAGGTTCCTTGACCAAGGATATCCAGAATGAGATATCGACTGCAAATACTTCAGTATACCGTGTAGAGTATGCGACATCAACCCACTTGTGACCATCCTCGTTTCCCAGCCAATCATTGACGTAGAGGATATAGTCGTAATCCTCGTTGTCATAACCTTCATTGTGCGCGGGCTTACTCGGCTTAGTGAGCACCCTCCGCGGATTGTGCGCCGATTCGTATCTGAACTGCGGGTTGCAAATGTGATACGTCTCGAGGATGCCGGTAGTCAGTTGCTTCAATGGCTATGCCATACATTGTCAGAGCTCAGCCGCGATCAAGGGGAGAGCACACGCACCGACAAAAATACTCCACTGGTATCCATTCGTCTGCCGGAAGGCTGGGGATTTACGTAAGGTCTAAGATCGCGTGTATCACGGACTCTTCTGAAACCGGACGCTCGGCGTCGATGCTGCGGCTGATCAACGACCATGGGCTGCTCCTGGTAGTACTGGTTGGCCGGACTCTGAGGGTGAGAGAATGACAGAGGGGTATTTGGGGTGGAGATGGAACTTTTGATAGCTACTTGGGTGGATAGATGAGCCTGATTTTGGTGTGGTGCGGGACTGGAGGAGTCCATGGCATACGCAGCATAAGCAGCCTGCGCCGCACTCTGCGGAGTGTAAGGGGATGATATTGGTGGCGTCGAGGTTTCAACCTTGGTTTGAGAGGGGGTACGGGCATGAGACTGATAGGCAGATGACGTGTTTCTCTGAGCATCAGATGACGAGGCGTATAGGTAAGGGGTGGTAGACGGTGAGTATTGTGCCTGTTGGGAGTATGGATCCAGGAGCGCATTGCCCGTACGCATTGGTGAACGCCCAGAGCGAAGGGCTGGGTCATGCTGGGTGTGGGCTCGCTTCGGAAGGTTCCCACTGGATCCATTGTAATACATCTCTGAATAGGGTTCGCTGGACACGCCTGTGGGAGAAGCGCTGGTGTTGGTAGAAGGAGGACCAGTCAAGGATTGGGTTTGGTGGAAGGCAACGCCGGAAGGGTAAAGAGAGTTTGGTGTTGCAGCCATGAGTCTCGAGCTAGGAACGTTCTGGGCGTCGAGGTTGAAAGCGCCCTCAAGATCTTCTGGTTGATGGTGACGACGAGCCCTGGAAGATCCGTTACCAGCTCCACTACCACCACCCAATGACGCACTGCGAGAAAGTTGATTCAAACTGCTAGAAAGGAAAGATGAAGATGTGACGGCCGTTGGTTGATCGTGATCAAGGATATGAGCAAGACGAGGCTGCCTGGAGGAGCCAGGAGATTGATGTAAGGGCGGCAATCTCTGACCGAGGTTTGTGAGAGACTGCGGGGGAGGTGGAGGCGGTGCGCTGGGATAAAGATAGGATGCTCTAGCCGCAGACTGGGCAGCCTGGGCAGACGAGGATAACGGTTCCAGATGAGCGTGAGTTTGCCAGCGAGGGAGATCAAAGTCTTCGTTTGTGTTGGTCATGTAGGCCAGTTCGGGTTCCGACATGGAGGAACGAGGTTAGTATCACTTGATCTCTCGTCGTCCTCGTAAGTCAGAAAAATAATATGCTAGGCCGTTTCGTAGCTCGTCGTCGTCGTCGTACGGCAAGTACGGCAAGAACAAGAAATAAAAGGAACCAAGTCCCAGGCCACAAATGTACCACTAGCGCCAAGTGCCACACGGTTCTATGTGAGGGGTTAAGGGTCGGCTAATCGATCTTTGGATCCCAATCAATTCAACTTTTTCATTCCTCAAAAAATTATAATACACTGCCAACACGAGTTTGATAGTACGCTCCAATCTTTGATCCATGCGTGATTTACTCCTCTGTCCCCAGGAGAACACGTGGCGAGATCACGACTCACCAAGGACATTTGACAACACGATTTGTATTCTACGTGAATCTGCCTGCCATAGGATGACACGCGCCTCACATCTCCTTTCACAGCAAATTCGTTGGCGCTGGTAACTGCGATAGATGATACCTATTGGCCATGTTCATCTGCTAGGCTGTTGAGGGCAGCAACTATGCCTTTCTCTGCATCAAACAACAGATGGGATCCCCTTGGTGTAGATAGAAGGCTGGAAGGCACATCAATCGATAAGAATATCTGTTGATGAAACCTCCGTGCTGGAATCAATTAATGATGGTGAATATAAATCAGCAACGGGTACAGCAATCCTCACGGAAGAAAAACTGTGTTTCACTTACCAAGACGTTGCGCCATTGAGAACGAGACATCAGAACTTGATGATCGAAACAGGGAAGTAGCAGGTCCAGGGCCCTTCCAGAACCCGCTATAGTTGGTGGTATGAATAGCTAATAACACTATTTACTTACTGTATTTCCGGGTAGTGCGGGCATAGCACATGCCCAATCCCTACAAAGTACACCAGAATGGGCTGCATGATGCACAGACTCTGGCGGCTGATTCGTAGCACCGACCCAAATCATGTAGGAGCCCACAAGGCTAGTGATTTGCAATGCAAGGGCAGGCAAAGATGGATCAGATGGCGCAACGTATTTTGAGGTAACTGAGATCAAGGATAAATTCTCTTGCGAGGACGTGGCCGCCATCGTGAATGCTATCCGATATGGTGAACAGGACCCAAGTTGCAATGCGACAAGCACGAGTTGATGAATGAAGCTTTCGAGAGCCGGCCCCAGCTGAAGCCTTATCAAAATTCAAATGAGTCACGTGGAATTAATTATTATATAATATTCTTAGGGGTGTTCAATTTGTTCAAATCGTTCTTGGAAACCATCATGTCCTTCAACCAATTGCATACGCAGTCAACGAGTCCCATGGACGCAAATGGTGTCGTACGTTGTTCTCATGGTGAAACTGCAACACGAAAGACTAGTCAAACATCCGCGAATCCTAACCGGTATGTTTGAATCGATTGTGAAACAATCGCCACGTGACATCCGTTGCATAGTGACTTCTACACTTGTGCAAGAGTAATCACGAGCGAAAGGTGTAGATTCTTTTGTAAGAATCTATCCTAGTATTTCGTAGAAGTAGCTGAAGCGAAATACTCAGATTGGGTCGACGACCCTATTTTTCTCCGACAGCAGAATATTCCTGTATCTCCCCTGGCGCCTGCGCCGTCGATGTCATTTCCTTCTCAAAGGCAGAGAGCTGAGGCGGCTCGAGGACTTGCTACACCTCAGAGGCAGAGAGCTGAGTCGTCTCGAGGACTCGCTACGCCTCAAAAGAGTCCGAGGAAGAGGCTAGCAGACATAGAAGCCGCCTTACGTGAAGCGCCGGGGCCTCAGGTTCCTCCAATGTCACAACATAACAGCTCTCAGCGAAATGAAACGGCTACGGACGGCATTACGCACTCGTTTCTTTTTGGTGATGGCTCTGAACACTCTCAGGCATCGACGAACGTGGATTGGGATCATGAACTGCCAGAAGAAGTCGAACCGTCAGGTAGAGATTATAGCGGTTCACCTACGAGTCCGGACTACTCTGTTGGAGGTCTGGATCCAAGGACACCAAAGAAGCCCAAAACTTCACCCGTGGAGCCGTCTGCTCAAGCTTTACCATTGACTCCACCCCAGACTAACCGTCGCCGCACCGGAACTAGTTCTGGCCAAGACACCTTCCAAGCAGACTTTCCATCTACTCCGACCAGGCACAAAGGCAAGGAGCGGGAAAATCTTGGCGGAGAGAAAACAGTGTGTCTCAACTCGGCTTTTGCAGAGAGGCTGATTTAATTATTTGTTTAGACAGCAGGTGCGAATGCTTCCGTCCCTGGTCCCTCCCGGAGTGGTTCCTCTGGGAGTGGAAGCAACACCCTCCAACGTACCCCCTCCAACCCATTTATCACGGAGAATACTACCGGCGAGAACATCGCTTGGCATCTGGAATCATTGATCTCCTTATCGCCAGCACCCTATGTTCTCAAATTGGAGAGGAAAGTTAATGCGTTGGAGCGAAGCCTTCAGGCCAAAGCAAAGTATCTCGAGGACTTGAAGGCTGCGAAGGCAGAATCGGAGAGTGAAACCACACGGTTGACAGAAGAGAATGCAGGTCTTGAGAGAGCAAATGAGCGATTGAGACAAGAAAATGCGGATCTTCAGCAGAGGTTGCGACAGTAGGAAATCTGCCCATTACTATTCGTCTTCAGGTCACACTCAATGTCTTTCCAGGTCTGAGCAAAGCAGCCGCATCAAAGATATCGAAATCGCGGCCATCAAGACCCGCCGTCCTCCAAATATATGATTTTGATTTTATAAAAATGGTCTGCTTCATGGTTCATTTTGAGGAGGTGTGGTAGCAAGGAGTTTCTGCTGGTCATGTTGTCAATATCTTTGCATTCGGTTCAAAGGCGATTTCACATATTGTTCATAGGTATCTATAGTGCGTTCGTGGGGTGTACGGATTCATTCATTCAGCCATTTAGCTACATAGTTATTCTTCAATATTTCTGTCTAGGCACGATTTCTTGTTCTCACCAATGTACCATCGGTGCTTCATCTCAATCTCATGGGGAGGATCTCTGGAGGCATTAATCGTGCTGCCATGTGCGAACCGATTGAGGATCTGGGAGCGCTATCGTGGCCACGCATTCGAGGCCCTTGGCAGAGGGGAAAGCTGCTGACCGCCAATCCTTCAAGCTTCAAGGTTGATTGTCCACCATATGTCACAACGATAAGACAGGCGGAACCGCAATCTCAGACTCCCAGCCAGTCCTCGCATCAAACCCCTCTTTTCCCCACCGGCTCAGAGGCAAGAAGTGGAACCCTTTGGCCGGTGGTCTTCTTTCCTCACACACGATGTGGAGGATTTTCGCGGTTGCCACCATAGCCGCCACTAGATCATAAATTTCATTATCATAGCGTCATGCGATGCGCTATAAACCTGCTCTGGGAACACATGGCGTGAATGTTATCCAGACACGCGAGCAGTTGGAGGCCCACGATGACGGAGGAAATTCATTTTCGATGTGTATTCTGAGAAGTTGAGGCACCCGATTACGCAGAAAGTACAATGTTGTCGATCGTCGTGTATTATGAGAAAAAAAAAGCGAGGCCGCCGTCCAAACACGCTTCCATTGGCGTGTGCGCGCCGACTGCGCGTTGATACTTGGCGTTGAACAGCAACGGGAGCATCGCATGTCGCAAAAAGAAGCAGGGAAAACGTATTTGCCGCGCAAGGCGCCGATGATTCCCTCTCGCAGACTAGTCGTCGATCCGAAGTCGCGTGCAATCAGACAGAAATAATGTAAATCTGACTGTATGGCCAATGACCACAAGTGCTTGTCCGTCACAGTGAGAATCCGTTGCCATCCACATATCTCGCACGCGTGCCGCAGTTGAGGCTGAGTGAGCACCGGGTAGTCGCGTTCGATGGGCACGTTTTGAACCGTGAAAATCGGAAGAAAATAAGAGTGATCGAGCCAGTAGCATACGAGATGGCAGAAAACCAATTAATAGCCGTGTTTGAAAATCTTTGGCAGCGTTTTTTCGTATGCAAGGTGATCCGGGAGTAAAATTGGCCATCCACTAAGAGTACTCCACTCGCTGCTGCGCAAGTCTGGCTGCACGACGAGGGCTAAGTTGCCCGCAATGCCCTGAACTAGAATTCGACCAGAGAAAAGGGGCTGGTAAACATGCCGTACAAGTGGTAACCCACTAGCGCCCTAGGACAAAAGGAATCCAAGGAGTTCCGGTAAGAGGGCTCTGCGCTTAGGCAACTTTGCACCACAAACTTGTTGCAGCTCAGCTCAGCAACCGATAAATCGAGCACGGGAAAGTATTGTCTATCTTTGTGCAAGCGACAGACCCTAAACGTGCCAAAAAGGATATGTGAAACATTATGGGTCCAATATCCTCTAGGAGTTGGAGTTCACGTGGAAGACCCTTAGCTATCGCCGCTGGACCAGAACTCTATTACTCACCTTTAACTGTAAAGATAACTATCCCGCAGATCCGTCAGAAGGGCATCGAGAACGATGTATTATTAAAATGCCTGCCATATGGTCAAAGATGGGAATTCCTCGAACACAACAAAACGTTCATCACGAGCGTCTAGGTTATGTCAAAGTGAAAGAACCTTGTGGGGTTTTGTCCTGGTGCTCTGATAAGAGATATACGAGTTCAGTGCTCGATCCCTTGACAAGGGTGTATTTGCGAGGATGTGTTTGTGTTCCCTCCCGGACCTATTGTATGGTATCAATATCTTGCATCAGTTCAAACCGCGTGGATAAATAAACTTGCCCAGTGACAGCTTGTCCTCTCCTGTCCATCATGTGTAAGCGAAGTCTATCCAGAGCCTTCTATGGGTCTAAGATGAGAGCCCTTCCCAATAGCCTCCGGCATGTTATCTTGAACATCGAACACCGGGTGGCGATATTGATGGGCTCCCATGCTTTGACAGGTCCAAGGCTCCAGGCTCCAGCACTGCTCCAGCCCGAGTCTAAGCAAGCAATTAATGTGTCACCTGTACTAGAAAGAAAATAGCAAGATGGTGACGCAACCGCGGTACATAAGGCTCCTGACTTTACGTTCACGCGTGAGGATTCCCCAGCACCAAAACGAGTGTTCGAGGACCCAGCTGTCAATAGAAAGTTTGAAACGGCATGTTCCTATTGACCATTACTCGAAAACAGCGCTCAAGGAGCGTCTTCACGAAAGTTCGAGGATGTTCGGTGCTTACGTGCAGGCGATCCTATCATCGCGAAATTAATGAATCGACGGTGCCGGTCGACGTGTCAGTAGAAGGTCCAAGATGCTATCATCGTATAACGCAAACATATGCATAACAGTTCATTGGAATGATGATATACTTAACTGACAGTCTGTGTTTCCATTCCGAATAGCGTCTGTGAATGGTAAGTGTACGCTGGTATATGCAAAATGATAAACAAGGAGTGTTACATATGTCCAATGTCTTGTGCTGGGTGAAGCAGTATATTTAGCAGAACAATCTTCGCCACCAAAGGACGAATCTTGTCCACCAGTCTCCCCGCCACCCTTCGCCGCGCGGCTTAGAACTAATCCACATCGACCCAGTGCCGAAATGAATCTCTTTGCCTTCTCCTCTCTCCTCCTCACCCTCCTCAATGTCGGCGGCATGAGAATTCAGAGGTACGGTGAAACGCGGGAGAGCACGGCGGGTGATGAACGAAGGAAATACAGTTAGTAACGACAATAACTCGGGATTTGGAAGATCCGGAGATGTCCAAATGCGCAAGTAGTCTTCAGAATCCTCTGTGACGAATTCTGATCGAAGCGGGGGTAATAATTCGACTTCCCCATCTTGTTCTTGCGGGGTGACAGAACTGGGGCAGTCTTCGGGAGTTTCAGAGGGAGGGATAGTGGCAGCCCCCGAGGATTGAGAAGACGCAGATGGGATGGAGTGGGAGAGGGTAGGCATATCTAAAAATGGGTCACTCGTAGCTCTCGCGCGTTTCGCCTGGGTAGTCATGGCGATTGGTGAAGCATTCGAACGATTCGCTTCGCGTTGAGCGGACAAGGGTTGTGAACGGCAGCGTAAGTGCGCAGACTGTGGCTGGTGAGATGCACAATTGTTGATGTGCTTCGAAGACGAAACTTCTTCAAAGGCCAACACCTGAAAAGCTGGTTAGGTACATCGACGATCAACGAATAATAATAACGTACTCCTTTGAGGACATCTATGGCGTCAAGCATGAAGTCTTTCCCACTATGCCGTGTGAGAGAAGTAAGTATGATAGAATTAGACACCAATGAAGGCTTAGAATACTTACGCAGACTCCTTGAAGACAGCATCATCGAATTCCCAGCATATTCGGTTTGCCCCCGCACCGCCAAGATGCTCTGGGACAACTTGGAGCCGCATGATTGCCCACAAAGCCTGAAAGAAAGGTTTGGTTCCAGGCATGCCCATCGTGCACCATGTCTTAACAAATTTATCTAATCGGTCAAAGCGTTCCTTCTTTGCGACTAGACCGCTTGGATTTGCTCTGGAATGTGGCATTAACGATCCACCTGGCTGAGTTGCGTTAAGATGTGCCTGAAATTCCGCGTGTCGACGGGCATTGACGCTTGCATGGTAAGCAGAGCGGATGGATGCCTGAAGGCGTGAAAATGGTGCTCGTTGAGCGGGAGGCAAGTTTGCTAGGGTCTGTGTAACTTGTCTGCCAGACTCTTCATCTTGGTTGAAGTACCTAGTGAAATAGATTATGAGAAATGGGCGAGCGCTCACGAACAAAGGCATACCATGCACGACAGAGTTCAGCGAATTTCTCGAGCTCGCTGCGAGAGACCCCAAGAGGAGTGATCGATCGATTTCGGGATGTTGGGGGTGGTGTTGGGCCAGGGCGACCATTTCTGCGCCCTCTGGGTCTGCCGCCAAATGAAGGAGAGGGTGGTGGAGGTTTCGCAGCTGGACTTCCGGGAGGCGAAATAGCTGAAGATGAATGAGGAAGATCGTAAAGGAGTGTTTGCGAGTTGGAATGTGTATTGGTTAATGACGAATTTTGAGATTTCTGAAAGCGCAGAGGGGGCGGAGGAGGACGGGAGCGAGGCGTGTTGAATTGGTAAGAAGGACCTGACATGTTTAACGATGCGAAACCAGTTCGACACGTCAAATATTTCGGTCCAAGAGGTATCTCGAACGGCCTCCTGAAATATTCGAGTGTGGATAAACCACGCGCTCGAGATTAAGACAAGAGAAAGAGAAGAACAGTATAAGTATCGCGATGCGACTGACTGATACAAGCTGCTACTGGGATTTGCTCCCCAGAGCTTTAGCTAGATTGTTAAACACGACCTGCGTCGAACAGTGATAAGTTGACAACCGTTGGACGACGGCCAAGGCTGCGCTAACGACTGCCAGCAAGCAGGCGACAATTCCCCAATTTTCGGTCACCGCCACAACTCCCCAATCTGGTAACCAATAACTTTTGGTCAATAGCCTGCTGGCAGCCCCATGTAACTTACTTACCCTTCTTCTAACTACTGCATTGTCCCTCAATTCGACCCTGCAGTACATTTACCATCTTGACTAGTCGTGCTGTTCGCGCACTGAACGTCGATCAACCGCGAGATCGATGTGCATCCAATAAATCTGCCATTGCCTAGCTAGGCCTGTTAATGTTATATACACCCGCCATTTCTTCAATATTTCCGATGCTAGCAATGTGATATCTTCAAGACACCTATATTTCCGCTCAACCAATTTTTCGCTCAAATTCATGCCTTCCGAGCGTCGCATCCTTCAAGAGGGCTTCACCGCCTCATTCATCACCCTCATGTGATCCGTTGGCTGTCTGGCGGCCGTTATAGTCGGGCGTCGCCTTGTCTGTCATGCGATCCTCCGGTCTTAGCCCAGCCATGACATCTTACTGGTATCTACTTGCATCTCATCAACTGTCCAGTGCTCCCACCTCAAGAAGATCTTCCAAATCGTTCCGGTAGCATGTCAACTGCAAGGCCGACATGCGTTTGACACGGTGATGATCATTACATTCGATGCGGCGCAGCCGATGTACAGTGCTCATGCGATTGGCATCACGAGCAGTTCCAAGTGCGTGATTTTTCTTAGCGATATGTCAAACCCCAGCACCTGAGCCAGGTTCTTCAGGCACTTTTAGGCGTCTCTTCCGGATCCGACGGCTCCCGTCTATATTCGAGAAAATATGTGGTATCGTAACTTCACATTGACAATTATTCTCACTTCTCCACCCCACTCTCATGAACCTGTCAATAATTATCAATCGTCATCTGCGCTCCCGAACGCGACAACTAGTAATCACGAAGGCCAAACCTCTTGGGATTTACGCTACTCTATCGGGACCAGCTTCTGTAACAGCATCATGTCATCCACTGCGTCCAAATCTCGTCATCAGCCACTGGCTAAATGCATCACTGATAATTCACTGCGCGGGGTCCGAGGCGACCTGTACCAGCGCCCCTGTCAGGTCCCTTGTTGTGATGTTAACAACTGCGTAAGGGGGGCTGTGTAGGCTAGCCTCTTCCAAAAGTCATGCTCGACACCATATCGTTCACGTAAGGCTGTCTATTGAGATGAAATGAGGACAACGTGCAAAAACTCGACCTCAGGTGCGTTTACGATCGTAAGGTTAGTAACCGCCCGGGTTTGTTGATCCCTGCGGCGAGTTGCCCAATGTCTACCCTGATCAAATAATCCCATTTACAGCTCCCGCGGGCCTGTACGGCGCCCCGTCAGATAGTCTCCTTCATGTAAGGAAGGATCGTACGTAGACTGTGCCTTTAGTGTCTTTGGCATGTGCTAAGCAGTATCCTCTTGGAATAATGACATTAGATTAGACCTCTTTTCGGCCGAGTCATGGGTATAATGCATCAACGGGCCATATGGGCTTGGCTAACAAGTCCGTACAAAGCAGAACATAGCGGAACTTGAAATGCAAGTGAGTAGGAACGTGCTGAAAACAACTCCGCTATAGCTATGCACCGCCGGGCGGGGCGCGCCTTCAGTAGATTTATTTAATTTTCAAATAATTCTCAGAGGGATCCAAACTGCCATACCCAGCTTCCGCACTGCTAAGTTAAGCGGCCGTTCGGATGCGGTGCAAGGTGGACCTCGAAATGGACTTGTCGACCGGCCGCCTGTTTCAAGGTCATATGTGCAATGAACTCGCAAGGAATAAAAGTCTCTTGGCGATTAATTCCTTTAGGAACCAAGAGGCAGCGTGGCCGTTCATCAGCACGAAGAAGCCAGCGACTTTTAGCAAGTGCTAGCCTATTATCTTTTTCCCTACAATTGCAAGTTTAATCATTAATGATTCCGAAGTCCTATCTTGTTCACACCCCATTCGTAGCATCCTCTTACGATGAACATTGCGTCCGTATGTATGGCGGCGACTGTATTATTGTTGCCACGAGCTTATCTGAGGATCTCAGGAATGCTCATAAGGTGGACCAGAACGGCTGATAATACAAATCCTGTAGATCGGACAAGTAATAGAGCAAAGGGACGGGTCAAAGATCGAGCTGGTGAAAACATTATTATTCTAAAATTTCCTTACACGTGGATAACCATATGGAAAATGACCCTAAACTACCCCTGCCCACGTCTGCCTCGCGAGGGTGGTACGTACAAGGCTTCCGCAAAGGCGCTCCAATAGGCCCAATTAGTAACTACTTGAGGGAAAGGTAAATAGCCGTGACCAGGCATGACCGTGGATCTTGGATGTGCGATCACACATTAATATTGACAGGGTGCCATGACAAAAGGGCGGAATGACGAACATGTTTGAACGCTCAAGTACGACACTGGTAGATGTGCACAATCAAGTCTCTGCGGTATTAATATTAATGACCTGTGAAAGATACCTACGGCGAGCCCTCAGGTTCAGCACCCGTGCATGGCAATCTGATGTGTCTGTAAATGTATGTTCGATTGAGAACTGTTGCGCGGTCTACAGTGATTATCAGAACATATTAGCCGACGTCAAGCTGTCGAACTATTACAGACTTACTTTTTTCTGTAAAACCTTGCGTGAAGTCAACCTGTGGTATCATTGCGTGACTAACATCTATTCCGGGCCTGCAAAGTAGTGATTTGGTAGACAGCCGACTGTTACGTTGATCGTTGAAGAGGACGGAAGTAAGCTGACTTGATTGGTGGAAAGGGATGGTATGTCCCTAATCCCCAAACGAGGGTGAAAAGTGAACTAGGACCAAGAGTTGGGATGGATTGGGACAAGGAGCCCTTGAATGGCCTTCATGCAGTAGGCGTCTATTACGGTAACCTAGATTGAGATTATTTTGATAGAACTGCCATACGTACCTCAGGTTGACGGGAGAAACCGAGTGGGATTGAAAATAGGTGAGATCGAAGATTTGTTGAGTAAGTATTTCCGCCGCGTGCGACAGTTGGAGAGTCAATGCCACAAGGTCTCGATAGATCCAATCGGATTAAACGGATGAGATGTCGGAGCGGGTGGTGTGCCAGAAATATGCCAGCGCGCCGATAGGTCGAAGAAGATGGACTTGGGTAGGCACGAGAAGGCAACGAGAGATCGAGATCATTCATTGTTTGGACAAGTCGAATGATTCAGAACGCAGTGATAGCAAAGAAACACGGAACCTTTTTCATGAATCAGGTCGGCCGCGGTGTTTCGCGAAAAGTCTTTGGTGAAAGGTTGCCTTACCGCAATTAGAGTTCCATGTCAGATCTATAAAAGCAACGGCAGACCGTGCTGGATATGATCCTTTTGTTGCACCTTCTAGTTTCTAGTTCGTCTGTGCCGTTATACTAGACTTGGGTGAACACAACTTTACCGACCGACAACGTTGCTTACCTCGCCCCTTCCATAACCTAACCTTGGTCCTGTGGTTCGTTGTTTGTCATTTATATATTTGACATCTGGACCGTCATCATCGCCGTATCAACCACGGATAAACGAGGAGAGGTCTAGAGATCATTAGAACCAACAAGTACAGGTCAGTTGCCATTCACTACAAAGTGATTTTGATATTGACATTAACATCAAGATTTCAATTGTCAAGGTCATCGTACAGCATCGCCGATAAGCTTGATAAACTACTACCTGTACGGTCCCGTTTTCATAATCCTTCATAAGAATTCATGGCTCAAACTGCCACTTGGGTTTCCGTCATGACAGCGGCACTTCCCGACCACCGATCAGCTACCCTGTCTGACGAAACTTCATCTGTCTTTCGTCTTCCTTCTATCCAATATTCCCCTCCTCCTCATTTCAATACCACAATACCCCGTCCGGGTACAACAATGGACTTCGCAACCGCTTCACATCAGCCAATGTACAACCAAGCTGACCTCGATCAAGCTTTCAATTCATTACAGACTGTAGACAACGCCTCTCCTTCTCACCATCTGTCTCAAACAATTCCTCAACATAACTTTGATCATTCAGAACCGAGAGAGGTCTCAGATCATCCTTCATATGATCTCTTTTCAAACAATAATAATTCTTTTGCCTCCCAGCGGTACCGCGCAAATTCATCATCTTCTTCCTCTCTCGGTCCTTCCTATGCTATCAGTCCAGATGGCGTTTACTCTCATGCCTCCTTTGGCGATTCCGTACCATCATTTGGTTCCAGCAGCACTTACGACATAATGAGCAATGTCTCGTACTCAAGTGGCAAGGTCTCCCCATTGACCCCCAATGACGCGATGGCTGGCATACAGCAATCCCCGGTCTTTCCCCACTCTTTGGGCATAAACGGACACCAGAAAGACTTTTCAAATGGTCACCCATACCCGGAACTCCTCAACGATCGTCGTGTTTCCGCTGTTACCGGCGCTGGTTATCACACCGACTTCCCCGATGATTATGGCATGAACAGTGGTCCAGGTTATCCTCCTTCGGCCCTGCAACCATTCCAAGACCGCATGCGCCTACAAACTGATGCTCGCTTTTCCCATTCTGGTCTACCTCCGTCTGTCCCATCCCATATGGCGCACAGCCCTGATATGTTCCGTGGCGTAGCTCCGCAGGCAACGCACTCGTTCCGCCCTGACTCGGGCCTTCCGGGCTACGAGGACGTGCAATATTTCGGAAACCCTCATGCTGACATGTCCCTCCGTATGCCGAGCATCGGGGACAGTTTTCCTGGTATGAGAAATGGCCATCCTGGCATGGGCTCCTCCAACGACCTTCAGGCTTTCATTCGGTAAGCATTATTTACGTTAAACACCCCTTCCAGATCTGATGCCTTCTTCTATTCAGTCCCTACCTCGATCAATACGTACGAACACCGAACCGCCTCGCGTTTGGTGAACGCACCGTCATCGTCATGTCGAGCAGAGTGGCTCAAAAATCATACGGCACTGAGAAACGATTCCTTTGTCCACCTCCAACTGCAATTATGATTGGAAACTCTTGGTGGACTGACGTTGTGCGTCGCGGGGAAGAACCGAAGCTTTGTCCTCCTCGCGTGACTGTCTGCATCTCGGGCGAACCTGTCCCTCAGGAGGGTTCCATCGAGTGGACGTCCGCCTCTGGAAAGATATTTGATGTCAACGATGCCCCAACAGGCACGACTTACATCGGTCGCTGCGTCGGCAAGCAGTTGTTCATATCCGACGTAGACGAGAAGAAGAAAAAGGTCGAAGCGCTTGTAAAGATAACGGCTCCGTCTTCTGATGACGAACCTGAACGTGTTATCGGGACATTCCCGAGCCGTCCCATCAAGGTGATCAGCAAGCCAAGTAAGAAGAGACAGAGTGCAAAGAATCTAGAGCGTGCGTAGACTTGCTGTTGCCCATGACGATTTTTGACGATTTTCCTCCAGTATGCATAAACCATGGCTCAACGATTTCGCTCTTCCATCGTCTACGGTCTCAGACAGTCTCGACGAAATACCTCTGCGTCTCCGGTTCAGGTTCCTCTTTCAAGGGTTCTGACGGAGCACCTCTGATGGGTATCGATACCCGTGCACGTTCCAGCACACCATCATTCATTGCACGTACTGCGAGTTGGGGTCAGTTTTTATACTATACGTCTTTTGACTTGGCTGACGCTTTCATCTTAGATCCGTTTGTGATGTACATTGTCGATGTCAACAAGCCAGCTGGCGGAATTGACACCCCTCCCCCACCACCCCCACAGCCTGACTATCCTTCACCTCCGCCGAATGCCATCACCTTCACCAACAATGGTACTCAGATACCAATCTACTACAACCAAACTGTGGTGCTACAGTGTCTGGTCTCGGGTGTTGTGTCCCCCGTCTTGATTATCCGGAAAGTTGATCATCAAACAACAGTGGTTGGAGGAGGCCTTCAGGAGGGTGCAAAGGGTGTTGCAGACCACTACTGCTCACCAGGCGAGGTGTGCGGAGATCCAGTCTCCCAGCTTCACAAGATCGCCTTCGAGGTCTTTGATCCATCAAAGGGCATGCCTGAGCCTGGAACCCCCGGTACAACGGGCGCGTTCTTGTCGTGCATGGGCGAAAAGGTCAACACTTACCGTCCCATCGAGGGTCGGTTGTGGAACAACCCGCCGAATGTAGGATCGACATCTCCTATTCTGCCTGGATCACCAGTTGTTTCAACACCGGCCTCCATGTCAGGCACTGATTATTTCGGCCAGACCACTGCAAGCGAGCCAGCATCGCCCTCTTCATCAAATGACTTTTCAAATGACGGCGGACGCGTTAAGAAGGGCAAACGTTCAACATCAAGCGCTGGAGTTATTAAAAACCCCGGACCCAAGGGGCGGCGGCGGCCGACTTCCGCCGGGTCTGCGTCTTCTGGGCGACGCGGATCTTCTAGTGACGCGGGCGCATCATCGGGTGCTCTTTGGCAAGTAGATATCGGTGAGACGAGCGTGTGGACTATTGTTGGCACAGGTACTGCACAATCTTTCATTACTCATCATCCAATCACTCACTGACCTTTTGTCAGATCAAGTGCGATACAACTTCTATGTACCGCCTGTCTTGTTCGACAATCAAAATGCCCCTCAAATAGGATCATTCCCTATCCCCTCGAAACCGGTCACTCCATTCCCAGCTGTGGTGAAATATCTTCCTCCCGATCGTGCTGCGGAGGCGCCCAAGTCTAACTGCGCGCAATCTCGTGGCGTCTTGTCAAAGCCCAATCCGCACATATCAAAAATGCTAACTGTCTACGGAGAAAATTTCAACAAGGCAGATCCCGTGCACATCTTCTTCGGTTCAGACCCTTCACCCTATGTTGAGGTGAGGTGCACCGAGGTGTTGGGCTGCCTACCTCCGGAAAATCAAGTTGCGAAACGGCGACCGATTATCATGATACGACCAGATGGTGTTGTATTCCCTTCGCCTATTATGTTCCCTTGATTTTATTTATCGGTATATCTTTGGTCCTCGACTCAACCTCAGTGGCCTGGTACGCCTGATTGGTTATATCCCTATAATTTCGCCATTCCCAATGCTTTGAACTTCATCTTAGGATCAGTGATAGTTGCTATCTGTACACCATGCATGGACCCGACTAAGTCCCAGAGCGAGACAGTACTATGTAGCCCTGTTGTATCATATGTGCTAGAAGAATTTCCATTTGATCTTTCTATCTCCTGTCTGTCGCCCATGATGATCTTCTTGCCAAGGCTAAGTACGGCAAAGACCGCAATGACACTGTTTTGTTGTCTTCAGTCTTGTTGCAGTCAGCATCTTACCTCCTTATCTGATCTGAGCACTGCGCCAAATTCTCGAGTTTCGTACGTTACGTTTCATCATATCAACATATTTGACATCGGTACGCCCACCTATCAACGTCCTACACGCGAACGGAGTTTGTCGTATCGGGTGCAAAACACCATCTAGTAACTTCTAGTAATCGCCTTTGGGTGTTCTGTACGCAATCAGGTATCCTTGCATCGGGTCTAAAACACCATCTACTATCACCCATTAACGGGCGTAACCTGCCAGCGTTCTTTTGCATATTCGTGCAAGCGGGCTCCTGCAAATCCCTTACCCTCCCGCAGCACTCTCCGATCCAGAATGAGTTCCCAATACAGCCCGCACCTTTCTTTCTCTTCGGCCCCGCGTCTCATATGGCATGCATACATAGAATACCTATGGAACCCCCATCCCAGCTCCTGGGTCAGCAAAATCGCATCCTCATTCCGCGTATTAGCATTCCTGCTTATTCTCCCGGTCGTAATTCTAGCAATGCTAGTGCGTATCCAGCCTTTCCAAATTTGTAGATTCTCGCTTCTTCGATCGTTAATCTTTTTATTTCCTTGCTAGGATATCACATCCTATGTGATCGCGCGTACTCTCGGTATCGTTGACGATGTCAAAGCATCAACAAGCGACCAGGCTGCGGTGACTGCTGAAGGCACGCCCTCGATCCTTGTTGAAGATACGTCATCCGAGGAATCTCTCCCCGCGGAGCAAGACAGTCGCACGTCTTCGGGGCATCGGCAACATAATACCGAAGTGGGCGCTGCGGGCGTGCAGGAGGAAATGAAGCTCCAGGCTTACTTCACGGGGGAGGAGGATTTACAGTTGTCTAGTGTTGGCTTTCTGTCGCCTTCTCCGTCTCAGCCATCATCACCAGTTCTGCCCCACGAGAAGCTGTCCGGAGAAGTGATGAGAATGGAAGACCCACGTGATGGACAGGGTGACGACATCATCCTGCGACGACGGGGCGCCCAAGGAAAATGATTAACTCTGCCTTTTTGAAATCGGTCATTATAGAATTACAATTTTTGCACCGTGTACGATGACATGACGCCCTTTTACTCTACAGATACAGTGATATCAATCATGAAAAACACGCAAACAAAAAAAGTAGCCAAGATGTGAAGTAAGGTGATCAGTAAAACCGCAGCTGATCTCTGGTGAAGACAGGTGGCTTCCATATCAAATGTTCGGAATAAATTCGACGTCTGCGTTTGTTTCGGACTTTTTCATGTTTCTCCAAAACGGCTTCCGAGAGACAAATGATATGTTGTCCTTTGTAGTGTTTAAATAACTGCAACGTTGTGCACCTGCAAGCAAATTCATTTAGTGGTAGATCCCAGCGAACTAGGTTCTTTCACACACGTATTCATTATATCCGCATGGGTGATAGACGTCTTCTGCGCGATATCGTCAATACTCAGCTCGTCCGTGGTATTGATGAGCAATTCCACGATGACCTCCGCCCAATACGCACGATAGCCGAGTAAGCCTAGATCGCTCAGGGGCTTTTCAGGGCTGCCAAGTTTCCCCTCCTTCTTACTCAACTCGTACGAGAATTCAATGAGTAGCTTGCCGAATCCGTGGCGCTGATGCTGCGGTAGCGTTAAGATACATGCGACGTTGTAATTCTCCGCCGATTCCTTCTCTTTCGAGAAGTAGCCAATGATATGGCAGCCTGTTGAATCCCGTTGACACTGGGATTGTCAGTAGAAGACAGAAACGAATATTCACGGAATGTACACACCATGACATAATACATGAACGGTGTCACGTCATAGTACAATGTCTTACTGTAAGGTAGACAGTCAGATATTTGAACTCCATCGCTGAGAAGGACTTACTGATCAAGAAAACATTTGGACAATAAACTGAGGTTCCGACACCAGGTTAATTGCCGCTTCCCATCAAGTTCGAAACACGAGATGTCTTGGTGGCGGTAGATCTCATTGCCAGGCGGGTGAAATAACGTACAACGTTGTCGATGGCGCGAAAGCATCATGGGCGACGGAAAATACGACAGGCAGAACTCGCAGATGTATAACACGGGCAGATGCGCATATTCCTTTGGATATGGACTGAAGTACCACGCTTCGACCTCGTGCTTGCCGATCTGCAAACGGTTTAGATTCTTCACCCGCGCAATTTCTGATATTGATTGGGTCATTGAACCGGACGTCCGCAGTTTCTCGATTTCTTGTTCTTTGCTGAATGAAGAGACCGGAGGTGGTGTCTCTGCGCGTGCACCAGTGACGTTAAGTTCGAAGGTGTCCCCTTCACCATCAACATCCATTTCGCCTTCGGCATCTACATCATCCCCTTCTATTTCTTCTTCCTCTTCTTCTTCCTCTTCATCATGTAATTTCCGCTTCAATGATGGGGCAGGTGACGGCGAAGGGAAAGCAGAGCGGCCAGGAGTTGAAGCAGATGTAGGTGACGCAGCCGCAGCTGCATTTGACGTAGCTTTCTTCAATAGCGACTGGGAGCGAGGGGCTTTGCCCGGAGCTTTCAGCATCGAGCCAGGCCCGGCCTTCTTGCCTGGCGGCGGCTTCGGACGGGGCCATTCGAGGTCCCTGCTTAAGATGAGCCGGGAACCCGTCACCCACTCATCCAAACGCTTGTTAAATTGATCCCAGTGGACAAAGTACTCCCACTTGTCCTCTGGTTTGTCGAGTACATCTTCCTCTTCCTCTTTCACACCACCTCGTGCCTTTGTGTGTCGTGCTGACGCCGAAGTGTACGAGTTCACGGGTTTATCACGGATTGATAGTATTTCAGCAAGCCGCTCTTCCTCCCCATCTGGCGTTGGACGGCGGATGTAGATTTTGCACCCAACAGAGACGGTCTATGGAGAAAATTTGATGAGTCAGCACTATGGGGACCTGTGTGAACTGAACTGCGGAAATTTACTTGGATGGTGTATGTTCCTCCAGGTGTGATGGGCGCTGACTCCTGCGAGCCTTCATTATTGGCATGTCCAGAGACCATTCTCGAGCAAAAATGGCAGAGAAAGTTGAGCACTGAAGGAGAAAATCAGATTTTGTGTCGTTTGTGTCGACTTACCGAGTCATCCAGTGGGAGGTTGAATTTCGCTTACTCAGCTCACACAGCACAGCACGTTTGCTTCCATGGAAGTATTTCACCACAAGAGGCCAAATACTAGATTCTAACGAAAGACAATCAGCCGTTCGCTTCTCCATAGGCTATGGTTTCTATTGCGGCTAGGGATGGCCTTTGATTGATGTCATAGGGGCCCCAATAGTGTGTTTCGACCGACACCGCTTTCTAGATATTAACCGGTGGGCTATCGCTCAAGTTCAAAAAATGATGCCCTCTCTAAGTTTGTTTGTTCCAAGCGGATTTGGATCATCAACAGATGTGGTCGAATGCATAATTCCGTTGAGTGCGCACGGCGTTTAATGATCCATCAAGATCTCTATGAGATCGCCGTCCCCACCTAGACCCGCCTAGTGAGGCTCTGTCCTCATTTTCAAAATTTCAAAAGCCTGTGGCGGCAGGCGAAAACCGCATCTTCGGCAAGACATATAACCATGACCCCTTGTTGCTGATAATTAGCTGCCAACCTGCAGGGTAAGCATTCTCCTGTCTGATGAATTCTGATTTGAATGGCGATAATGAAGCCTACCAATGTCCACCGAGTAAATGTCGCAGAAGCTCCGGGAGTAAGTCATGATATTGGGGTGACCACCAACGACACATCATCTCAACTGCCGACGGCAGCTCAGAATATGGGGACATGAAGAAGAGATACGATAAAAATTCTCCGAACCGTCGCTCCGCAATACTTCAAATGCCGATCAACACAATGGCCATATTAGCGCGAAGGGCCTGCTGACACGTTGTGGTCCGATTGCATACCTCGTGATGCTGACAACATTGTGCTTTGTTCCGTCTGTGGACATCAGGGCTACCGCTAAGGGGATTGAATGAATAGTTTCACTTTATCTATTGTATTTCCATTCTCTTGTAAATGAGCACATATATATCACTGCAAGAACAATCACATGCCTGACCTGAAATGAATGGACCCGAGTTGGACCGATGTACCGCACTCCTCACCACAGAGCTTCGAAAACTGCAGTGCACCTCGCGGCGACATCACAAGTACACAATAGAGTGTATGTATTCAATGAGAGGGTTATCATAGAAGGCTTTTGATGAAGGGGTCATAGCGCCGAGGAAGTTCCGATTAACATAGGCGCCACGATACCAACGCCACGAACAACGTGGTGATAGTGAGGAGGGACCTATGCAGTGACCCTGACACCCCCGAGGCCAGATGGGGAGGACAGGGCTGGACAGGGTCGAAGTCTCCAAGTCTCCGACCTCAAAGGCGATCAGAGGCGATCCCCGCTTGGACAGTGCCAGTTGGTCTAACCTTAAACCCAATGGCCCATCACTGCATCGTGGCGTAACTCGATTCGTCCTGGGTTCCAGTTCGCTGTCAATTACTTAGGCTGTGATTAAACTGCCGATATCTTTAGATCTGCGGATTGATGTGTTAGAAAATTTCAAATACAGGCTATCAGTGGGTGATCCTACATATTTAGATATTGCTCTGCTAGCAAGAGCACCTTGATTCTTGAGGGAGGTTCGTGCGCTTAGGGGTAAAATAATGTGTTACTATGGCCTACGGCTTGTCTTCTCCGTTCGATCAGGGCAAGACTTTTCTTCTTCTTTTTTCGATGACCGTTTAGACCAGCCTAATTTCGACAGCACGTAGCAGTTGGAGTAAAAGCCATTTGTCACTGCAATATAGAAATAACAATTTCCAATCGGCAGGAACAGACGAGACAGAAAAGCGATGAACTTTTGGGGAAAATGCAAAGTATGATGAAACACACATAAACATGTTGATAGCACTTCCTGAAACATACCGGGCTACGCCTGGAGTCGCCAACCTCTTGGTACTCACACGCACGACAATGTGCGGAGGACGCACGGCTTGGGGGGGGAGAGATAGAGCTCACGTGGCGACCAGCAAACAGATAATGCAGAAGTTCTGAACTGAGCTCATCATGACGAAGTGAGATTGAACGAGTGAAAGAAGGGCAAGTCCAGCGTAAGTTTCAAGCCAGAGCCGTCGAACCATAGAAAATACCTATTCACGCAAGCCCACTTCTGTGCACTTTCTGAGAGATTTGCTTTCTATCAACACACGTTAGCGACTGAGTAAAGACTGCCTGTATAATGAACCTGGCACAAAAAGGTCACGCACCTGGGACCATGCTGGTCTAACTCCCCGTGTGAGGGTTTCAAGCGCAGTGTTCGGACGTCCCAGCATACATGGCGGCATGTGCCTACAGTATCTTCGTGATGCAGTTCCGGTGCTCTTTTTTGGTTGTGTAGGGGGACGCGACACCCGTACGACGACAATCTTGCAGCTATTGAGACAGGATAGTGGTACTGCCCTAGGAACTGCATCAACAGTCGCACGACAAAAGTGCGGGTCATGCCTTCCATCAGATGTTCCCTTTGTCAGAAATTCAGAATTACGATGAACACTCAGCCCCAAGAACGACACATCGAGGTTGACCCGCCGCATGACTTGAGCAGTAATCCAGGACCTAATGCAAGTCAACAAGTAAGACACTGTCGCGGCGGCAGTGCGTCGTAGCTCATCACAGCTCTGTAGATGCAAACAATCCGATACATGAGCCGATTTACAGCTCCATGAGGGTCTGTAGCATGGTCAGATCGATTATGATCGAGCGTGCAGGACGCCTTGTAATGAAGAACGTTCTGAATTACGATCAGCTCCGAGCACTAGCAAACATGTCGAACGCACGCCACAAATAACACTACATGGCCCTAGGGCCCATCAACAAGACAGAGCACAGTTCGAATATCTTCATACAAGGCTACCCAAGGCTCACAGATGTGGCGAGTTGAGCAGCAGTAGATGACAAAGCCCCGGGTTACATAAAATGTTCCTATCACAAAGCTGTTGTCAGCATTTCTGGTGTCGTTTTCATCCCACCCACCATCTCCTCTCAATGGCGTCGACAATGGAGCCAGAGTGCGACGAACTAAAACAAATCGCAGCGGTAGAACATGGTCGAGGAACACACTCGATTTCGGAGACAGCCATAAACGGCACAGGCGCGGGTACGTACAAACTACGTGGAATATACTACAGTCTACAGGCCACTGCAAGCACACACGTAGAAGTGAATGGTCAAGCAAAGTAAAAAAAAAACGGAAGTCTATGGTACGCTGCGCCTCCGCAACCTATCACTATCTTGTCGTTAAAGCCATTTTTACAGAACACAATAAATTCAAGTCCCGCCACCTCACTCCTTGGAAGGGTTCGAAGTGTCATCCTTCTTCTCCGTCTCAGTCGTCGCTGGCTGCTGCTGTGGTTGTTGTGGCTGTTGCTGCTGCTGGGGTATGAGGTGCGAGAGTAAACCCTGTGGAAGCTGGGAGTACAGCTCGTCGAGCTGTTGACGGAGGTGCGTGTTTTCCTCGCGGAGATGTGTAATGTCATCGCGGAGCCTGTCATTAAGCGCACGACACTCTTCCCAGCGACGATTCGCCTCGTCAGCAGATGCGAGTGCTGCGTCCAGCAGCTGAGAACGCGACTCGAGGGCTTTAACGTGCCTATAATGGAGGTGAGTCAGAATCGCACAGCATGTTTGGAAGTGAGGAAAAAGCGAGGCTGGACCCTTGTCGTTGGAACAATAGGAAGAGCAGAAAGGAAGGAAAGGAAGACGTACTGATCTCTGCGCTCCCTGAACGCTCTCTGTGCCTTCCTATTTTGCTCGGCCCGCTTGGTCTGACTCAAAGGGCGACCATTCATCTTTGGATCACCCTGATCAAGAGCACCAGGCTGACCCTCAATCTGCGAGTCAGGCTGCTCACCCGGAGGGGGGTGAGGTGGAGGTCCACCATACTCCGGGCCCGGAGGAGGGCCAGAGAAATAAATTGGCATAGGCGGTGGGTGGTGGCCATGCGGGGGCGGTAACATAGGGGGAAGGAATATGCCAGGAGGAGGCTGCTGGAGCTGTGGCGGCGGGGGCGGTGGCGGCTGGGTTGTTGTTGTTGGGGGAGATTTACGCTTGCGGGAACGGGTAGTTGGAGCAGGTGCAGTCGGCTGTGCAGGGGCCTGAGAAGTGGAAGGTTGAGGTGGCATGGGGTCATCGCGAAGACGCATGGCAGGAATGGTCTGTTGGGTCTGTTGCTGTTGAGGTGGTTGTTGCTGCTGCTGCTGCAGAGCATCAGACTGCTGACCTTGCTGCTGGCCTGGTGGGTAGTTGTGCAGCATTAGCAAGATCGCTGGTTTATTATGTCTGGCGAGATAAACGGCGCAGTGAATTGATATGTTTTTAATATGCTAGGGGGATGTTTTTGCTGATCGACTTTCGACGACGGTCGCGTTGAGGAGGCGCGAGTATTAGTAAGAAAATCAAGGTCGATGGCAAACGTTTGTCATTGTTTGGGTTATTTCCCACCCATTACGCCCTGATTAGGAAATTATTTCAGTTTGTACCCCAATTTTTTGACCTTCGCCGCAGTATTACGTGCGCTGAGCGCTCGCATTCCGCGTGTATGGGGCTCGACATTGCGGCCATAAGTATGTGATAGTTCAAGGAGAACTTGATGATCATCGAGAAGTTGAACGGCGAAGATCACTAGATTTGACGAGAATGTCGGCGCAACGAGAATCAACCTTTCGTGTCGGAAGAGTTCCGATTCGATGACGAGCTAGGCTCCAAGGCAGTACGTCTCTATGCAGCTCCTCCGTTCTAACGATCCGATCGCCGAGGCATGCGCAATCTGTCGGCGGGACATATGTTCTGGTGATTGTGAGGTGAGGGTTGGGTGAGACGGTTGACAAAGTGTGATGCAGCTTTCATTTTATGTAAGGTGTCTTTGTCATGCGCTGACCGTTCTACTTGCATAAGCAGTCAGACCAAGTACTGGCATAGAATGCTGCGAGTACTCTCTGTGCGTCCTGATATTTTGCCTGTTATCTACATCTGATGCAATGTTGACTAGGTAGTATCAGTGGACGATTGACTAGTCATCTGATAGGCCGTCTCAAGGCTCAGTGCCTCCAGCACAACTTACAACAGTAACCAGTGAGTAACGCTTTCGGAACGTTCTGTACTTGTAAAAGCCCAGACATGCAGATCACTTATTTTCAATTGACGCAGGACGACATCGATCGGGGGTGTGACACCAGTGTGTTCTTTTTTGATAGAGTAACTTCTTTCACAAAATTGTATTTTCAGATTCGCAAGTAATGCTGGCATCTTCTTCGTAGGCATGGCGTACGACCGTCCACGTGGAATCCAGGCCAACCTACACCTGCGAAATGTGTCATTAGATTGCCATTCACGAGGACTAGGTTGTTCACCTCTCCGACGAGATGATTCTCGAAGAGTCCAACCTGCCGAGAAGGAACTATGAATTTTGACCATAACGCATTCATAATGCGGTGTCTCATCCTCAATAAAGCCGTTAACTCGTAACCATACTTTTCTTTTTTCCGTGGTTGGTCCTATCCTATTGCAATACTAGGCCAAGATTGCATTCACCATGACAGTCGCTGTGTGATAAGCAGCACACAGGGC
This sequence comes from Suillus ampliporus, assembly GCA_016584345.1. Lineage (NCBI taxonomy): Eukaryota > Fungi > Basidiomycota > Agaricomycetes > Boletales > Suillaceae > Suillus > Suillus ampliporus. The sequence continues at coordinate 21,403 of JABCPV010000072.1, read as the reverse complement.
TGGTATAAAGGGGATTCTTTATGACACGATGTTTAGATCAGCTTGTTTGAAGCCACCCCTTTCGTATTCTCACCGAGGTGTTGGTGGATATTTTCTCAATTAATTATGGACTCCGAGCTCACTCACATGAAAAATTCTAGTGCAGGACGTTGTGCAAGATCGTCGCGTTCTTTAATATGTATGCTGACTATCGTGTCAGTCGAACCATTCAAAACTTGGTCGCAACCTGTCGCAAACATCTCGCATGAAACTGCTTAGCAGAAACTTGAACATCAGCGTCATGAGGACGACGCACTCCCTCCGATGATAGAGAATAAGCTCCATCATTCCACTGGGATTATTGGGCTAGTTGTCGTTTGAAAGCTGTCTCAAGTCTTGTCGACTAAAACCACCCTGATCATCAATGATTCCTAAAGTGGTGACGTTGTTTGGAGTCATGCCGTTGACTCCACAACTTCCAAAGATTTCGATTTCGACCCTTCGGACGATCTCCTCATCACGCTCAATCAATCGTAAGTTGAAACCTTGCCAAGTGTCATCGATGATTGCTGACCTTGTTGCTCCATGTTGCCCTGGATTACGTGTATAAATTCACCTTCAGGTTTCTGTCAAAGGATATAGCACACGATCCACACCAGGCGACTTGGGGAAACGCAAGTGGCGGTGAATTACTGTATGATTGCGCCACAAGGGCCATTAGAGACTCAACTTTGTCTTTGGAACTACGTCCGGTTCCTTACCAAGATCATCGTCTGGGACTAGAAGGCCGAGATACTTGCCTAAGTCAGTAAGCGTGCTTTACTTTGCATATGTCTTGATTAACTATGTCATCCTTAGGGTTGTGTCACGACGGTTATCGGTCCCGGAACACAGGGTGTTGATCATGACATCAGTATCCACGGAGACAAATATTGTTTTGAGGTCGTACGCTGGTGCGCCACGGGCTGTCTAGTGATGCCTGAGCCGTCTAAAGATATGTTCCCACTACCTGTCGCACGGACTCCCTCGCGACATCGATTCGGACTTACCTCGTCGCGGCGCGTACCTTCATATGACCCTGATCTGCGCGATTTCACTCTAACCATTTGAGACTCTACAGCCGTTACATACACCTCCAAACTATTTCTGCTGTCCATGGATATGTCGTACTAATTTTCTGGACCCGGAAAGACGTGTGCCTCTTGGATACTCCCACCCTTTGATAGGCTCGGCTCGGCTCTGACTTGGCTTCACAGGACCCCTCTGGACCCCCTACCCCACATCTTCCCTTGTTCTGGTGTACACAGCTGGCACGTCTACTGAATCCTTGTGGCGCAGCGATCTAGGATACCAATGGAGCAAGGCGGCAGCGGCACTTGTACCTCGGAGACATTGTCCGATTCAAACCCAATGGGTGATAGCCGTTGTGTGAGAAATGTTCCATAGGTCCCTGTAGGTCCCTGGTGTGCCCTGTCGGTCCTAATGGCACTTGGAGCGAATCCACGTCGAGGGATATTTGCTGAAAGCATTTTTTTGATCCAGGCTTAATGGTCGTATGGGCAAGGCGTGCAACCAAGCGGATCATTGTTTACCAGTCTCCCACTCTTTACCATGGCCGCATCTACGTCCTGTCGTCCAGCTCGCAGAGAACAATTCGTCTCGCCCCGGCTAGAGCAATACTTTCCCTCGAGAAAGAAGAATACAATGACTTGTCAAGTAGCCTGGCGTGGACGCCAAATGTCGTCAACTATATAGAATGCAGCAACCCATGGATCCCGATCCTCGGGAAACACCTCTACAAATGTTAGACCTCGAAATGCCTGTACAACATGTGCAATCTATATCTGGCGTCGAACCGAATGATAATACAGCCGAATTCGACATCAATGTTGAAACTTGAGATGGTTAGACATCTGAGGATTGTCTGCCAACATAACACGTTAAACGTTACACGTCGGCGCTGCCTGACGCATTAACACAAGTTCAGACTCGCGATGCATGAGTCCTCTGTGATAGCAAGGAGTTGCGACTCACTCTTAAAGCAATGTCGCGATCTCGTAAATGAAAAGTCAATCTACACTTGATCTACACATAATAAATACGGATTTTGTCGAGCAGCCAATAACTCTGCCTCCCGTCTATACTTGACCATTCTTCTCGCCTGCCACTGTCTGTAACACTCCGCCATAACCCGATGCCTCTCACAAACCCCCACACACCCATCACCACCAACACCAACCTTATCCAACCCCCACTCCCCCATAACCCTCTCCTCCCCCTCCCGCACCACCTCCCTCAACGCCCTAATCTCTCCCCTCTCAAACATAACCGCCCGCCTCGCACACGCCTCTCTCTCCATCCGCAAACGCCGTCCATGCATCACATCCACAAGATTCCGAGTGAACTGCGCTTCGTCGGGTGTGTCTGGTGGTGGTGGGGAGTCGTAGGGAGGGGGTTTATCCCATTGGGGGAGGTCGGATTCGTCGATTAGGGGTGAACCTGATAGGGCTTGGTGGAAGAGGAATGAGTTTGGGAGGGGGAGTGTGGCGAGTGCGAGGATGGTGCTTGGGAGAGTGTTTGATTTTTTGGGAGCTTTTGGAGGCGTGGGTTTGGGTTTGAGACGAGGCGAGAGTGATGGTGAGGGCTGTGGTGCTGACGCTAGTACTGACTCAGATTCCACTGATTTGGTCGTGCCTCGTCGTCGGTGATGTTTTACATAGGCACGAGCGTTTTGAGCTTGTCGGGCGGCTTTTCCCCTGCCAGCGAAAACGAAAGATGAGCGTGTGGAGCGCGGGGATAGTAAAGACAGGATATCACCGTTCTGTTCTTGAATATGCTGCTTTTGTTGACGCAGCGCAGCCATCTTGTCATCTAAAGTGAGGTACTTTGCTCTGCGCCCCATGATCGATGTGGAGTAGAGGGCAGAGATGAATGGGAAGTTTTACGGTAGCTTACTCCAGGCTTTACTATAGATGTATCAGCATCTCGAACCCCTTCTACTCTACGGTGAGCCGTTCGGTATCAGTGTGATGGAGCACTTTTTCGCAGCTGATATGGACGAATAGAGATTGCGGCAAGCCTCGTTCCATGTCAGTATGAAATGTATAAAGTGGCTGATTGGCGCTAATTTTTTTCATCACATCTTCTACCTTGTGGACTCAAGCTTTGACAGGCATAAAAGGTCTGGATGTAAGGCTGAAGTGGGCTCTTGTGATGTTGTGCGAGAAATGTTTCACAGGACGATCCTCGCATGCACAGGTGGCATAGACCCGTCTGTCGGAGTGTCGCGGTAATAAGATAAGGCACCAACAAAATTTGAAGGACCGGCATTTCCGTAGCGAGTCCTCTATAGCAAATACTTATACTCTACAGACTAGACTGGGTAATATCAACGCTGTCCAGCAGCATCACTCTATGAGTTGATTGAAGATCTCTTCGACCTCCCAGGCGCCCGCCCAGTACTTGACCTGACATTGGAGACCACCCTCCTGAGATATACGGTGTTCGAGGCCGCGGAAGCGCCGGCAGAGCACCATGTCCTGGCTATTAGAGCTCAGCAACGAGAGTGAGAGTAGATAACGATGTAGATATTACCTTCTTAGCCTGAGGATAGGACAGAAGTCATTAGATCCGTCACCGACGTATATGATGCGATCGTAGCCAGGCTTGTGACGCTCCAAGAACGCGGTAAGCTCTTCACCTACACACGTGCGTTAGATATAGTTGTGGGGTGGTATGGAAGGAGTCACCTTTGCACATGTTGGGGCTGCATCCGACTGCGCAGCTGTGCTGAGGCCCATTGGGGTCGACTCTACGATGGAGCTTGAGCAAGCCCGAAGGGTCAAACTCGGCAGGGTTGGTCACGATCTCTTCAAACAGGTTTTGCAGCCCTTTCGACTGCGATCGGTCAGGTAAGGAATGGATCTGACACGGAAGTGAACACACCTCGAGAATGGTGGAGATGAAAACAGAGTTCGCGTTAGAGAGGCAGAAAAATGTGGTGGTGGGGTTTGAAGCACCCTTGAGCTTGGTGACACCACGAACCATTGCGGGGTGCTATCTGGATGCTTTAACACGTCTACTTCCTTCTAGTTGCGAGCTACTCACGAAGGGCATTTGACGGAGAGGCATCCTCGATCTGCTCACGCGTTCCCACCGCGTGCATAGAGTTCTTGCAGCGATTGCGCTCTAGACGCTAGGTATGACGACGATGGAAAGGTGGAATGGAAGGTACGGACATAAGATCGGTCCATTGAACACTCTCTTGGAGGGTTTTCATCTTCCTGCGGATATCAGGTGCCAAGACCTCGAATATCCAGCGATCGGTATCTTGATCTGCCATTGACCTAGGATGCGAGACATGTATGATTCAGTGATGGGGCGAGGGATGTTAATTTACCAGTCGAAGTCGAATACGACCAGCTGGGATTTGATTGGAGTGGTCATTGTGGTGCAGGTCTAAGATAATCGGAGTGATAACCTCAGCGTGGGATCATGCGATTTTCACCAAAGAAATTTGAAAATAAGTGGGCTGTAACTTGCCAGCTAGGACCACTAGCATATTTGACGCGGTCGCGCGTATCTGAGCTCATGCAATTCGACTGCGTAACTAGCGCGTACAAAAGGCAGCATTAGCTTTACGGGAGCGTACCGTGACACTAGGCCCGTAGCATATATAAATTTAGGATCCAAGTCATCTCGGGTACGACGAGGAGGACGGCGCCGCGGTGATTGAAAGTGGTCATTTTGGTAGTCGTGGAGTGAGAAGTGAAGTCGACGATGCCTACGACAGCCAAAGCATCCTACAAAAAACAACCCGGTACTCTCGAACTCAACGATTCTCATCTTACATGGACCCAGGACGGGAAGAAGGCTCCCGCTGTTCGCGTCCCACATACAGAAGCAACTTGTCAGTCAATCAAATTCTACTTCAGCTTACCACTAATTGTTCTTCTAGCTCTCTTTTGCAGCAAGGAAGGCGCTGCTCAAGTCCGTCTCAAGCTTGGGCTTGTCAACGATGAGGCAGGTCACAATTTTACCTTTACCTCACCTCAGGCAGTCGCGTATGTCGAGCGCGAGTCATTCAAGCAGGAGCTCACAAACATCATCTCTCGTAACCGGAGTGCTGCTCCAACCCCTGCTCCAAAACCAACTCCACTCACAGCAACCGGCACACCCGCAAAGACACCTGCACCAATCCCATCTACATCCCGCGCAACCTCCGTCTCCAGCGACAGTCGCACTCCCATCCTCTCGGGTACAGATGCAGCCACCGACTTTCGCCTCAGGAAGAAAGTTCTCCTTTCAAATCCTGAACTTCTCGCACTGCACAAGGAACTTGTCATGAGTGGCCACATTACAGAGTCCGAATTCTGGGACGGTAGAGAGGTATCGTATCCCGCCTTTATATGCCCCTTTCTTGTCCTGAGTAGCTTTGTGAAATAAAGTACCTGTTGCTTGCCGAGGCTGCTGCAGAGGGCCAGAAACGCGGGCGCCCAGGCCAGCTCGTCGATCCCAGACCCCAGACCGTGGAAGGCGGCGAAGTCAAGATTGTTATCACCCCACAGCTGGTCCATGATATCTTTGACGAGTTTCCCGTCGTTGCAAAGGCGTACAACGAAAATGTTCCTAATAAGGTCTGTCCCATGTCCATATTCACCGTCGTGTATTTAAAGCGCACCACTACAAGCTATCAGAAGCAGAGTTCTGGAAGAGATACTTCCAGTCCAAGCTGTTCAATGCACATCGCGCCTCTATCCGTTCCTCTGCCACGCAGCACGTCGTAAAGGACGATCCAATATTTGACAAGTACCTAGAGAAAGACGATGATGGTACAATATTTCTATCCTATAAATTCATTCCCCTCATTTCCCTTCAGAGCTGGAGCCCCGAAGAGCACGAAATGAGGTGTCAGACCTGTTCATCAACATAGGAGCAACACTCGAGGATCATGTAGAGGTAGTAACCCCCACCACACTTTCTTCATCCCCTAACCCCCGAACAGACAGGAAACGAAAAAGATGTAACGATGCAAGCCGGGAGACAACGCGGCGCACTCCCTCTCATCCGAAAATTCAACGAACACTCTGAACGGCTACTCAACTCCGCGCTGTCCGTCCCTTCTCCTTTCATCACATACTGACAAATTCAACGTATCACAGAGGTGAAGTACCGCCCGCTAAACGCCGACGCATCGATGACGACGACGACACATACGCCCAGATCACGCTCGATGACCTATGCGACCCAGAAGCCACAAGTGGAATCGTGCTGCAGATGCAAGACCGCGAACGATACTTTGAAGGACAACTTGCACGCACTGCATCAGAGCAGGCGAGTGGGGAGGTGCGTCTCTCTCCTTTATTCTATCCTGGAGTGCTCACAGCGATCAGGTCGTCGACGTCCGCGCAGCTTTTGCAGAATTGAAAAACGGGTTTGGGGGTTGGGAGTCGAGGTTCAGTCAGGTAAAAAATTGCGTTCTTACACATGCGTTGCGGTCCCAAATTCTCTCCACAGCTCCGAATAGACAAAAGGGCAGGCGACACAGGGCTCGCTTCCATGACTCAAAACGTTTCTGCGCGACTAGACATTCGAACTAGAAAAAGTTTGCTCCCGCCTTCTCACTCTCTTGGTGGTTCACTCACCATTTTATACAGCCGACTTCCCACCCACGCTCTTTCGCCAACTCACGACATGCCAGACAGCCGCAAACGAATTCCTCAGACAATTCTGGACATCTCTCTACCCGCCCCCAGCAACAACCTCATCAACAACCACGCCCGCGCAAAACGCAGCCAAAGCATCCAAGATGGCAGCCTACCTCGGCAAGACGCACGAGAAAGTCGAAGCGCTCGTGCGTGCTGGCCAAATGGAGGGCGTAGAACCCGAGAGGGTGCAAGTGGTGCGTCTTTGATGTCTTGTTTGGACGATGCGTTGAGTGCGATTCCTCAGGCTATGAAACCGCTCTTGGACGCCGTCGAGCATGCGCTTGCGTTTTACCGAGCACGGAATGCAAAAACCACGACGCCGAAAATCGCGTAGTGCGCTTCGAGGCGGACGGTTGACAGTCGCGTATATCCAACACTCATCTCAGCATGTAACATAGCTAGTTCATTGATATTTTACAGCATATAATCTAATCAGCGGTGTGGGCATATGTGTCCTTCCGAGTGTTGAAGTGTTTTATTCAATAATATGAACTCCAAAGCGAGCGGTATGGACTCGAAGGTGATTCCTCCAACGGTGATCAGTACGGCCCCGGCTGGACCTGCAGCTGCCCGCTGGACCACATACACTCGTACATCGTGACGAACACTAGGAGGTGCAATGCCGCTGCGTAGGATATAAACGCTGTACGTGCACGGCGGTTCCCAATAATTCCACGTGTGAGCACGAGCACACCACGTTCGACAGGATTGAGAGCTTCATACGCGCGCGTCGCTTCCTGAATAAGATAAACACATCATTAACCCAGCACACACGAGCTAGGTGGTACATACCCTCCCGCGGAACGCTTCAAAAGGATTCATAGCCTCCTCATACCGAGCACCCCACTTACCCAACTCGTCCCTCCCATTCCCACTCCCATTAAAGGCAGAGGAAGAGGAAGATGGGGGGAGAGGATCGAGCTGCGAGACTGAACCTTGTTCGCGATATGATTGCATGTAGCGCACTTTCTCGTAGAGTTTGAGGTTGTCGGATTGGAGGGATTTGACTTCGGTGCGTAATTCTGAGATGGTATGGTAGTGTTTGCGTAGCTCCTGTAGGATGCGTTAGCGTCAGGTTGGGAGGTCAGGAAAGGAAGCAGAGCAGAGTAGGATACATAGGCGAGACAGGAATACGAAAACTGGTACTCACTTCCTCGAGCTCTGCATTCCTTTGACGGAAGCGATCCCGCTGGCTAGTGACGATAGGAAGGATGGACGTATCCGCAGATGACGTGAAAGGTATCGGCGTTGAACGTGTTGTGCTCGGGCCAGCTGCGTCCTGCCATATCAATTGCATCAATCGCCCAAAATCATTCCTTCAAAAGCGGACAAACCTTGGACCGTAAGCCGAGCTCGAGCCCCAGCCCCGAAATCCCACTCTCCCCGTTGTCCCCACCTTCCTCTCTCGGCCCGCTCCCGCTGTTGGTGTTCAAAGCAAGCAAGTCCGTCTCAAGTTTCTCACATAGTGCCTGTTGCTTGGCAAGTTCTATGTGGGTCTCTGCGAGCTCGTCCTGGGTGCTTTGGAGGGAAGCTTCGAGTGACGTGCGGAGGATCTATGGAATGGCAGCAGAAAGTTTAGTAATAAGGTGCAACGCTGAAACCAGCAAACACACCCTAAATCGAGTCAACTCTTCCAATATCCGTTTATTCTTGGTCGCAAGGAGCACCTCAAGACTCTTGCCCTGCTGTGCATTCGCCTTGTCCGCATTCGGATTTGGCAGATGCACGCCGTCCTCGTCTTCATCAGGACTTGACCAATCGTCATCGGGATCGAGGCCTGCGAATTCAACGTACTATGATGGGGTCGACACGATGAGAATGACACATGAGAGAAAGGCGCACCTTCAAAATCTCCAGTTCCCGCTTCACCTCGTCGTAATCTGCGTATGTCTTTAGTTTTGTCTTCAGAACGTCCACCTCTGCGCGGGCAAAGTCTGCTTCACGAGCCTGTGGTGGTTAAACATTAGTTCTTGTTCCTATAAAGCATGTATCTTGTGAACACCTACTTTCTCTGCAATGCGCTCCTCCGATCGGGTTGCAGCGCCTCGTGCAACGTCAACGGCGCCTTCGAGCCGCGTGCACTCGGACTCCAGCTCGGAGAGACGGCTTGTTAAAGACCTGACACTGTTGACAATTAAAATAAGTGAACGTAAGTTTGGTTTAAAGTACGTATATAAAAGAGCGGAGGGAAAAGCGGAAGGGAGAAAGAAGACGCACCGCTCACTGCTCTCGCTGCCAGTACGCAATGCCTCGATCTCTCCACGGAGTGCTTCCTGTGGGAGAAGTCAATGTCAATTGAATTTTAAGGGAGCATATATGGAGAGGTTGCGAGGTGGAATCGCAGAAAGGGAATAGTAGGGTGGAGCGCGTGCATAGCAACAAAGCTATATACAATCATCAAGGATGGATAAACGTGCAAGAGTACGATAGCTGCGTGGGTAACTCGGAGTGGATGTGTGCAAGATGATATATACGTAACAAAGGATATGAACGGCCAACGAAGTGATCAACAAGGGACAGAGGTAGACCAAACTCACATTCCGCTGCTCAACGGTCGCAACTCTGCTATTCGCGCGTTCCAGGTCGACCATGATCATGTCAGCTTCTCCAAGACGGGAAATGATCTCTTGGTCTGAAGTAGTAAGTGTCAGCGTGCAAGGCAAGATGTGAGGATATGAAGTGAAACAATGGTGATTATGACAATAACAGACAGTAACATAATGGACGGAGGAAAGTACGACCCACCCTGACGCTGGCTGTGATCAAAAAGCTTCGCCTGGTTCGATTCGTTCGACAGTCGGAGGTCGCGCACTTGGTCCCTATATAGGGAAACCTGGCGCTGCAAGTCCTGTTCCCTGCACCCCAATTAGTATCATCCAGCTGCAAAACACCAGCTCAGGCAGATAATGCGCCACGCACCGCTCCTCATAGTTACGCATACGTTCGTCGTACGCAGCATTGATCTCAGACTCCTTCTGCGCAACAAGCTCATCCATGCGCGCCTCCAGCTGTTCGACACGGCGCTTGGACGCATCATGGGCGCTGGACGACTGTCGAAGCTCAGCGTTCTCGGTGCGCAGCCGGGCAACCTCAGCCTCCAGTGCATATGCTTCTGTGGCCTTCACCGCTTGGTCCTGCGCGGCGTGTGAATGTGGGGGTGGGTGAAGATAAAGATGGGTGGGACGCACGACAGCAGCTTCGAGCAGGGGGTATGGATCTGGTGCTTCAGGCAAGGACCTTGTACACGTTGAGGAACGCATTCTCGGAAACCTTTGACCGCTTTGTGAGGTTGTCGATCTCTGTCTGGTATGCTGCGCCGGGATCAGCAATTCATAGCAGCACATCAACCAGAGAATATGCAAACCTTTGAGCAGGCCTTTGAACGAGTTCAACTTCTCGTCGTCTGGGATCTTCTTGAACTCTACAAAAGATTCAGAATCACTGAATGCAAGACAACATAAGCGTACGAACCCTTTGTGCGGTCAGCAAGCTGCTTGCGACCCAGTACAGATTCCTTCTGGTTGTCAACGATCTCGATACCTTGGGCGTCCAGCGTCTTTTGCAGTTCCTGCAGCTTGATGTCTGCCCTTTGTTAGCCCGGACTATCTATTCAATTAGCTTTGCGCACCCTTCCATGTTGCCAGTGCACCAGAAAAGTTGTGCTCTGCTCCACTCATGGTTGTCATTGGTCGACCGCGTCCTATTACTTAGTCTGAGTGTGGTAGGCCACGTGACTAATACAGCGAACTGTCTTTGTGGCGATGCATCTTTGGCGTTCACGGAACTTTCGTGCGTTTCCTAAATCAGAATCCTGGTCGGACGCAAACTGCAATGAACTGGGGCTGTAACATTGAAAAACATTCTACTTGTACAATTTCTAGGTAGTCTACACACGTCTGAATGCTTTTCGAAGCGAGCTGAGTGCGACAAATATTTAAATTTCCATCCCTTTGCAAACGGAATGATACAACAAAAAAAAAATAACTGACTAGTGTAAACCAGTCAGCACCAGTCAGAAAAACGAATGAGGTAACATACGAACATCATAGGGATCAGACTTGATGGGTAGCATCCCAATCCGCAGGAACAACGACACGTCCTTCCGGTCCTTGAACATCATCGGCAATTGCAAAATGGCACGGCTCTGAGGATTTGATATGTGCGCGAAGGACATCGTGACGGCACTTCACGATTCCGCACACGGAGCAGCGCACTTTGACACCAAAATGCGTAAGGATGTGTCTTGGCATGCTTCCTTTCTTGAGTGTCTTGGAGCAGCTGCCCCATGTACACCTTATACTAGTGCTGTCCGGACCAGTGATGCCGTGTCTTCGCAGATGAGCGGACACTACACTAGTCGTTCCCTCCACATACAATCCACAGGGGTTCCCCTGTAATTGACACTCATACAGGACAGCTGGTTGACCGCTTTGATTTATTCGAAAAATAGTCTCTGGATCCATGCGAATGATATCGAGGCTCGGAGGCATGTGGGTCATCAAAGGCAGGAGTTGGTGGGTGATGGTCAGAAGAATCTGCTGTAATGTGGGTCAGAAATTGTCTAGTTGTTCTCTGGAGACAAGTGCCCAACGCACCAGAGGAATTAAGAGTGTACGTTCAAGTAGAGAGTTAGGTGATTCGAAGTTGTTGACACGCGTCCCTTCTAATCCCAGCTATTTAAGCATTCGGACGAGATGGCATGATACTTGCCAACCTATATGTGAGTTTCGAGTCAGCAAACATGAGCATGATGCATGAGGGCTCGCCCCTGGATTGTGGACGAATTGGGAGGGGCTGATCAGACACGGACAGGATTATCGGGACTCCCGGGGCTGCTCAGAAGCGCCGTGACGAAGTTCACAGCTTCTTAGCCCCTCACCGATCAGAAACTAAACCGCCATCGTTGCGCTGATTCGGTAATCGCAAAACTTTTGCCCAGGCGAGGACTCGGTAAGCACTTGAGTACTGAGTGATCGCAGCGCTGACAGGCTCTGCGACAGGGAAAGAGCTATAAGACAGTGCAAGACTTTGTATACCAGAGTCTTTTTGACTCCAAGAAAATGGTAGATATGCTTTACGGAGCGCCCGTTGACGCCGTCGTGTCGGATAGAACAGTCTGTATATAATAGCGCCGGGAGTTGAGAACATGCTTACGGGGTCCTCTCCCGGGCTTTTCCGAATTTCATGCAGCGGCACGATATAATCAAGTGTATAGGGTATGGTGGGAGGCCTTCACACGTTTAGGGAAAGCGGAGTACTAGGATTGAGCTGTAAAGATCGCGCGCGGACTCTGGAAGCAACTGAAAGAGAAAAAGAAAAAGACGAAGGGGGACGAATTGGGAGGGGCTGGGCGAGTTTATCAAGTTTTATTCACGTCTTATTCATGTCACTTCCCATACGCGTGGCTGTGTGCGACTCTATTATTATAATGAAATCCATGGTGGCGCATTGTATAACGCCCCGCCGATCAGTCAAGACTCATGGAAAGTACTATCGGCGTGTTTCGGTCTTATCCATGTCACTTCTCGTAGCGGTGTGCGATTCTATTATTACAATGAAATTTTGGTAGCGCAAAAAGAAAATCCCCTTGTAGTAAACCATTCAGACGACGTTTGATAGGTCACTAATGCATATCGAAAACGACGAAGTTTGACCTTGCTCGAGATCGAGGGCATCTGCGAGGTGCTCTGTGTTTCTCGGGTCAGCTGCTATCGCTGGCGAAGGATGTTTGAAGAACTCGGTACAACTGTCCATAGGCACTTGTCAACCGCACACGAAGCAGTTTTGAGCTGTCTGGCTGGGATTTGATTGTCGGCCCCTTGGAATTGGTCTTCTTTTGTTTTGCCGAAATGTATGTGTATGACACGTCACGGTGGTAAAAGCAGTAGGAAGGGCTGATAGCGTCTGAAGATGGCAGGAAGTCCCTCTGGCGTCGAGATTGTGCTATTACATCAATTTCTAGTAGTTGTCATTCAAGTTCCAGTCTGTCCAGAACTGTAGCTCTTGTACATTGTACAGAGCGTCATCATGGGGGAATAGCGTCTGAAAATGGCAGGAAGTCTCCCTGGCATCGAGGTTGCGCTATTCCATCGATTCATGGAAGTTTAGCACAATTTACTGATCAGTGAATATTGAATCCTCGGATCATGCAGACGCCATTTCCAATACTGTACTAAGCCATGCCACAAAAAATCCGATTATTGTCCTATTGAGAGATAACTCTATGCAGGACATTACAGTCCAGTCTACAGGACCCCCCAGTGTCCTTTCGCATCTCCCGATTCACGAATGCCCTGGTGTGAGGCGTGCCCCCACCAGTCCGCTGTTCTCGCCGGCCGTTTGAGACCTGTGATCGGTGTGAAGATGAGATGACTTTGATATAGAAACGAAGGTGGATCTGAGTATAACGTTAAACAGTGACATGCTTACTTTGAGGCGGAGTCCTGCCAAGTCTTGATTGGAATTCTCGAAGCTAATGGCTTATCTGGACACCCGGGATTGGTCGACTGGTGGATCTCACACAGGTATCATTCATAAGCGAGATCCTGAACAATGAGGCGATCAAGGGCCAGCTGGTCACTGGTCAGACACTGACTATTATGTTTTAGCCCCTTTAGCTGGCTGGATATGCATGCATGGTAATGGTAACCGGTCCAATGCCTCCAAAGAACACGAAGAACACCGTTCAACCGTCAGAATGTGGCAGCCAAATGCCTCCGAAGTCTACGATCGTATCAAGTTCTACCAGAGGACCCGGCCGCCGGGGCGTCAAACAGAGTTACTTGACGAAACGAGGGAGGTGAACTTTGTTCGTTTCTGAGCAGCCTCATATTTAAACTTTGTCCATTTCTGAGTAGCCCCTCTCAATTTGTCCACCGCAAGATCCAGGCGTGAGCCCTCATGTTTGCTGATGAAGAACATTATTCAACTCACATTCAGGCAAGGACCATGCCATCTCGTCCAAACGCTTAATGGCTGCTATTATAAATAGTACAGCAATATCAATGGCAGGAACAGACAAAAGCAAGGTGTTTAGTTACACGCCAAACCAGGGTATGAAGAAACAACCGAAGAGTAGTGCATGAGGCTCACGAGTCTAAGGGACTTGTCCTCCGCTGTCCAGATACAGTCCTCCCACACCATAGTACTGGCCGCTCGATAGTAGGTGTCAATAATGCTCATGGTATACGTGTCGAGCGTCGCGGTGCACCAGGATATAGACAATGAGGAGGATATGTGCAAAGGTCTAGAGAGGAACGCTATAAATTGTGAGATGTCCAGCATGACGGTCGATTTTGAGAGAGAAGGGGAACTTGAGGGTATTTAGCTTCTCGAGTATGCCTGTTACAAGTTCAAACTCGACCTCGCAAAGACTCAAGTTCCGAGTTCTCACCTTTTTTTGTTGCGACTGGCTAGAGCGCATCTTGCGTCTTGGTACTGTAATGATGGCGGCTGTACAAAAATCCATGATCAATACGGGAGGTTACGCTGAACTGTCCAGCCGCAGATGGCCTATCCTCACCTGCAGGAGCTGTACGCATCACGCGGAAGGATGTGGATGCTGCAACAAGTATGGGAGGGGTGTTGTGCCATGGACGCAAAGTAAGTCAGTCAGCGCTGACAGTGAACTTACGGCGCAGTGATACTTGTGGCAAGTGAGAGTGGGCTGGGTTGAACCAGTGGTGACGAACATGTATGAGGTACCCTTCATGCTGGCACGCTAAGCAGGATTAGGATCAATATTATGGCAAGTGAGGACAACTTACTCCCGTGCGACCAATACGGTGGATATTATCTTTGTAATTGTCAGGAAAGTCGCAGTTCTAGAGGGAGTCTAAGTGAAGTGGATGGGGGTAAGTTTTTAAAAGGCCGCGATCATGTTGGAGATGTTGAAGGAGGAGCTGGGGTACTGTGGGAACGTTTGAAAAGAAGGAGGGGGTTGGGAATATTGATCGTAGAAGAAGAACTGACAGGATTATATTAGTAGCGTTACGAGGGACAGGAGCATTAGAGAAGAAATGAGAACGATGAGAAGAGCCTCTACGTTGGTATCACCTCAGCTGCAACAAATTTGACAAGCTTGGTTACGAAAGATGCAATGGACCCGTTCTCAGCGATGATTTGATTGAGAAGGTTTTCCTACAGGGGTAATGGAATAGGCTAACCATTGTGCACTTGCGGAGAAGACTGCGGTTACTAGAGGTCGGTAGAAGTGCGGGAAAGTGTCAAACTCACGCGAGGCTTACAAACTTCCCCGCCGGATCAACGTAGTGTGCTCACAAGCTCGCGTGCGCGTTGATCATCCAGGTTCCTAAGTTAGTGACGGCCAATCATATGGTCTCAAGAGGAACACGTGTTTCTTGGGTCTATACATCTCCATGTTAACCCGTGCGCGGATCCGTGTTGCGACGCTGGGCGTGGATCAGTGCCCATACCCTGGACTACTAACCTCCGTGCGTGACGTACCCTCTCCCCACAGGGTGAAATGCATCAACGGCACCTTCGAGCCATGTGCACTCGGACTCGAGCTCGGATAGACGAGTTGTTAGGGATCTGACACTGCGAACAATTAGAATGGGTGCACGTAAGTATCGTTTTAAAGCACGTATACAGTTATAAAAGAGTGGTAGCGAAGCGGAAGGGAAAAAGAAGACGCACCGCTCGCTGCCAGTACGCAATGCCTCGATCTCTCTACGGAGTGCTTCCTGTGGGAGAAGTCAATGTCAATAGGATTTTAAGGAAGCAGAGATGGAGAGGTTGCGAGGTGGAATCGCAGAGGGGGAATAGTAGGGTGGAGCGCATGCATAGCAACAAAGCTATATGTGATCATAAAGGATGGATAAATGCGCAAGTGTACGATAGCTGTGTGGGTAACTCAGAGCGGATGTGCACAAGATGATATACATATACGTAACGAATGACCAACGAAGTGATCAACAAGGGACAGAGGTAGACCAAACTCACATTCCGCTGCTCAACGGTCGCAACTCTGCTATTCGCGCGTTCCAGGTCGACCATGATCATGTCAGTTTCTGCAAGACGGGAAATGATCTCTTGATCTGAAATGGCAGTGTCAGCGTACAAGACGAGATGTGAGGATATGAAGTGGAAATTTATGACAATACAATGACAGTAAACATAATGGACGGAGGAAAGAACGACCCACCCTGACGCTGGCTGTGATCAAAAAGCTTCGCCTGGTTCGACTCGTTCGACAGTCGGAGGTCGCGCACTTGGTCCCTATATAGGGAAACCTGGCGCTGCGAGTCCTGTCCCCTGCACCCCAATTAGTATCATCCAACTACAAAACACCAGTCCAGGCAGTATCATAGCGCGCTACGCACTGCTCCTCATAATTATGCATACGTTCGTCGTACGCAGCATTGATCTTAGACTCCTTCTGCACAACAAGCTCGCCCATGCATGCCTCCAGTTGTTCGACACGGCGCTTGGACGCATCATGGGTGCTGAATGACTGTCGAAGCTCAGCGTTCTCGGTGCACAGCCGGGAAACTTCAGCCTCTAGTACGTATGCCTCTGTGGCCTTGACTGCTTGATCCTGCACGCATGTGAATGTGGGGGGAGGTGAAGAAGAATATGGGTGAGACGCACGACAGCAGCTTCGAGCAGGGGGTATGGATCTGGTGCTTCGGCGAGGACCTTGTACACGTTGAGGAACGCATTCTCGGAAACTTTTGACCGCTTTGTGAGGTTGTCGATCTCTGTTTGATATGCTGCGCCGAGATCAGCAATTCATGGCAGCACATCAACAAGAGCATATGCGGACTTTTGAGCAGGCCTTTGAACGAGTTCAACTTCTCGTCGTCTGGGATCTTCTTGAACTCTACAGAAGATTCAGAATCACTGAATGCAAGATAACATATGCGTACGAACCCTTTGTGCGGTCAGCAAGCTGCTTGCAACCCGGTACAGATTCCTTCTGGTTGTCAACGATCTCGATACCTTGAGTGTCCAGCGTCTTTTGCAGTTCCTGCAGCTTGATGTCTGTCCACTGTTAGCTTTGTGTACCCTTCCATGTTGCCAGTGCACCAGAAAAGTTGTGCTCTGCAGCCTCTGCTCATTGGTCGACCGCGTATTAGCCTAAGTGCAGTAGGCCACGTGACTACAGCGAAGTGTCTTGGGAAAATGGGTCATGGCACATTGCCAAGGGGTCAACTTCCGGAGACAGAGGTGCCCACCCCAGGGGTCGCCTGCTTTCTTTGGAAAAAACCGGCCAGCAAAGGTTCAATTGAGAGGTGCAAGGTCATATGCACACAGATACAGTGCGGTTGCGCGGAACTTTGCGTTGATTTCGGACACATGTAACTATCAAGATTAAAAAAAAAATCATTCTACTTGTACAATTTATCATTTCTGGGTAGTCTACATAAGTAGATCCATCTGAATTTTTTTCGAATCGAGCTGAGTGTGACAAATATTTAATTGCCTGCCCTGTGCAAACGGAATGATAGGCGCTGCAACAAAAATAACCAGTCAGTGCCAGTCAAAAACGGATGAGGTGACATACAGAACATCATAGGGATCAGACAGTCAGACCTGATGGGTAGCATCCCAGCCCGCAGGGACAAGAACATGTCCTTCGGGTCCGTAAACATTCTCGGCGACTGCAAGATGGCATGGCTCTGAAGATTTGATATGTGCACGAAAAAGATCGTGACGACATTTCACGACTCCGCACACGGAGCAGCGCACCTTGACACCAAGGTGCGCAAGGATGTGTCTTGGCATGCTTCCCTTCTTGAGCGTCTTGGAGCAGCTGCCCCATGTACACATTGTACCGGTGTTGTCCGGACCAAAGATGCCGTGTCTTCGCAGATGAGCAGACACTGCACTGGTTGTTCCCTCCACATGCAATCCGCAAGGGACCTGTAATTGACACTCATACAGAACAACCGGTTGACCACTTTGATCTACTCGAAAAATGGTCTCTGGATCCACGTGAATGATATCGAGAGACGTGTTGGTCATTAAAGGCAGGAGTTGGTGGTCAGAAGAATCTGCTGTAGTGCGGGTCAGAAATTGTCTAGTTGTTCTCTGAAAACAGGTACCCAACGCACCAGAGTGATTAAGAGTGTACGTCCAAGTAGAGAGCTAGATGATTCGAGGCTGTTGACATGCGTCTCTTCAAATAGCAGCCATTTAAGCATTTGGACGAGATGGCATGGTCCTTGCCAAACTAAATGTGAGTTAAACGGTGTTCTTCATCGGCAAACATGAGGGCTTGCGCCTGGATCTTGTGGCAGACAAATGAGAGGTGCTACTCAGAAATGGACAAAGTTCACCCCCTCGTATCGTGTAGCCCTGCTTGACCACCTGGCCGCCGGGTCCTCCGGTAGAACATGATACGATCATGAACTTCGGAGGCATTGACGCCACGTTCTGACGGTTGAACGGTGTTCTTCATGGACTTCGGAGGCATTCAGTGACCGCAACATTAATCTGAAGGTTGAAACATTGATGTTCTTCATGGACCTCGGAGGCATTTGACTGCCACATTCTGACGGTTGGACGGTGTTCTTGACGGACTTCGGAGGCATTTGACTGCCACATTCTGACAGTTGGACGGTGTTCTTCGTGGACTTCGGAGGCATCCAGTGACCGCGACATAATCCTCAAGGTTGAACGTTGAACTGTTGGTGTTCTTGATGGACTTCGGAGGTATTTGACTGCCCATCATTCTGACAGTTACGTTGAAGGGTATTCTCATGGCTTCGGAGGCAATTGACCGCCATGTAGAAAGGTTACTATCTGTTCACTTTGCGATGACACCTGTATGATCAATCCCCAGCGCCTAGATAGCATTAGCTTCTGAGGATTTCAATCAACTTGAAGACTTAGCAGGATTCTACCTTACTAAAGTGAGCAGGTCAAACATTCGTAGCAATACGAGGATTCACTGATCAGTGAATCTCCAGGCTTGAGCTGTCCCATCTGGATGTACAGGACTGTGCTGGATCTTGCCCCAGTTCTGTACAGAGCGTCCAGAACACCCAGACCACTACCGACGTATAGAGCTTTCCAGTAGCAACTGTTATAGCTTCCAATAACCAGCGGATAACCAGTGCTCCAGAAATCGATAAATCTAATTCATGAAACTTGAAACTTGAAAGCACGATAACACACAATAGGAATGATACGAGAACGATAACAAGAAGCGACATGCACGGTGAATGAAATGTTAACGAAACAGCCTCAATGCGACCACCAACGGCACCATTCGATCTTCAGAATGTGGCAGTCAAATGCCTCCGAAGTCCGTCAAGAACACCAACGGTTCAACTTTCAGAATGTGACAGTCACTGAATGCCTCCGGAGTCCATGAAGAACACCGTTCAATCGTCAGAATGGGGCAGTCAAATGCCTCCGAAGTCCATCAAGAACACCAACAGTTCAACTTTCAGAAGGTGGCGGTCATTGAATGCCCCCGAAGTCCATGAAGAACACCAGCGGTCCAACCTTCAGATTAATGTCGCGGTCACTGAATGCCTCCGAAGTCCATGAAGAACACCGTTCAACCGTCAGAACGTGGCAGTCAATGCCTCCGAAGTTCATGATTGTATCAAGTTCTACCAAAGTACCCGGCGGCCAGGGCGTCAAACAGGGCTACTTGACGAAACGAGGGGGGTGGACTTTGTCCATTTCTGAGTAGCCCCTCTCAATTTGTCCGCCACAAGATCCCCTCATGTTTGCTGATGAAGAACACCATTCAGGTTGGCAAGGACCATGCCATCTCGTCCAACTGCTTAATTGCTGCTATTATAAATGGCACATCAATATCAATGGCAGGAACAGATAAAAGCAAGGTGTTTAGTTACATGCCAAACGAGGGTATGAAGAGACAACAGTGCACGAGGCTCGCAGGGGCTTGTCCTCCGCTGTCCAGATACAGTCCTCCCAGACCATAGTACTGGCCGCTTGATAGGTGTCAATAATGCTCACGGTATACGTGTCGAGCGTCGCGGTGCACCAGGATGCAGACAATGCGGAGAGTATGTGCAAAGGTCTAGAGAGGAGCGCTATCAATTGTGAGATGTCCAGTGTGACGGTCGAGTTTGAGAGAGAAGGGGAAGTTAAGGGTATTTACCTTCTTCGAGGATGCCTGTTAAAGGTTCAAACTCGTCCTCCGTTAGGGTCGCAAAGACTCAAGTTCCGAGTCCTCACCTCCTGTTGTTGTGACTGGCCAGAGCGCATCTTGCGTCTTAGTACTGAATGATGGCGTACAAAGATCCATGATACGGGAGGCCACGCTGAATTGTCCAGCTGCAGATGGTTTATCCCCATGGCATGCACGCAGGAGCTGTACGCATCACACGGAAGGATGTGGATCCATGGATGCTGTAACAAGTATGGGAAGAGTGTTGTGCAGCATGGACACAAAGTAAGTCAGTCAGCGTTGACAGTGGACTTACAGATCGGGCAAGGTTAAATCGGTGGTGGAGAATGTATATGAGGCACACTAAGCAGGATTAGGACCAATAATACTTACGCCCAAAGTCGTAGTTCGAGAGCTCGAGGGAGTCACAGAGCTTGGCTGATGCAGTAATGAGTGATTGACTACTCAGTTACATACCCGACATCCATGACTGCCGATCTGTGATCATTGCCAGCAACGCAGCAGCCGCATCACGTACAGAACAAGAGGACAACGTGATGTGAACGGCCAGCCTGAGGAAACAAAGATTGGACGACTTCATACAGACATCATGAACACCGTGTGATCACTGCCGTATGGCAAAAGATGGAAGCAAGGCATTTATATAGGCTAACCATTGTGTGGTAAGAGTGACCAAAATGAAGGAATTGGATGAATGGATGAGAAAATATGGACAATATTTGAACGCCGAGTGTGCCAGAGGTGGTACGAGGTGAAAAGATTCAAAGAGCACTTGCGAACAAGACTGCATTTATCTAGAGGACAGTGGAAATGCGGGAGTGTCAAACTCACGCGAGGCTTACAAAGCCCTGCCGGATCAACGTAGTGTCCTCGCAAGCTCGCGCGCGCGTTGATCATCCAGGTTAGTGACGGCCAATCATATTCTTACATGGTCTCGAGAGGAACACGCGTTTCTCGGGTCTATACACCTCCATGTTAACCCGTGCGCGGATCCGTGTTGCGACGCTGGGCGTGTATCAGTGCCTATACCCTGGCGCCACGGAATGTCGGATGAGTGGTGTACTGATGGTGATTTCAGGCCAACTGCTCAGATAGGTTTTATGAGGAAATGAGGACGAAGCTAGTCTTCGAAGCTTAACTATCATGGAATACGATACGTGGACCACTTTCAGTCTGGGTCGGTGCCATCAGCTACACATTCTACTGAGAGGTGAGAAAACAAGGTATACTTGAGTATAATACACAATTCATATCCATGACAAGGCCTAATACCGCAAATTCTAGAGTGATGGTGCGTGCATTTGGTGGTTTCGTCCCTAACCGGTTCTTCATTGTCTCCCCAGGAGCGACTCCATCCGAGCATCAAGGTTTCTCATGCAACCTCAGGATCATTCTGCATCCCGTGCCTAAGGTCATTTCCGGAATCCTATCTCGAACACAATTGGGCACGGCCGTTTGAACCTCTCACCGTTCGTGTACCCCATGTCATCCAATGGCTTCGTAGGGTCCAGAGTGAGTCGAAAGGCCCAAATAATAAGGAGCGAGCAGATGAATATAGATCTGTATTGGTCGAAGTAAGCTA
>JABCPV010000719.1:0-12129 GCA_016584345.1 Suillus ampliporus | reverse complement strand
TCCTCACTGGTGCGCCGCGACCTCGGAAAGCGTTGCTAGAAGCTCCCCCTCCTTCCCCAGCGCTTCTGCCCAGGCCCCTACCCCTGCCTTTACCCTTCTTGGTGCTCGCAGTTGCATCCTTCTTTGCTCTCTCCGCGTCGCGGAACTGCTTTGCATACTCCCTGCAGATGCCTTTCTTGCAAATCGTTCCGTGGGCGTTGCATATAATCGGCTTCTCCGGCTCATTCTGGTCATTCTGCTCTTTCCACTGCGACTCAGCGTCTACGGGCGCATCGTTCCAAGTAGCCCCATCGGCGTCACTGGTGTGATAATCCGACCACGACACTTGAGCGCTCGTGGGCTCATCCCACTTGCCGGGTGCGATAGCGTCCAGTTCAGCGAGATTGGGATCTAGATCATGATGAATCGACAGGCCATCAAGCGCTTGTTCCATGCTTTCCGAAATTTGGACTCGAACAGTGTAAGGATCGTCGGGGGCATTCTCAGGCGTGAGCACGATATCAGTGCTAGCACTGGAAGATCTTCCGCTTGAGCTCCAGCTAGCGATGCTCGTGTTATCGCGATCGAGGCTCGGTGCGGTCTCGATGCGCGTAGTACCCCGTGCGTTTGGTATTGCCGAAATTCCGGGTGGATGAGTAGGGTAGGATGATCCAGTACTCCAAGCTGTTCTACCACTCAAACCGGGAGGGACGTCGGGAGATTGATTCGACAATGTTCTGGGCAAAGGGGACGGAACTCCGTGCGCGGGTGTGTTTCTTCCGGATTCAGCGGGGGAATCTGCCCACCCGTTGGCTCCAACCCCTGAAGGCAGAGGGATGCCGACCCCTAATAGTGAAATGAAGCGCTCAGTCTTCAGAACGAGGAAAAAAAGTAGATGACGTACAAACGTCAGATGCTTTTACTGCGATAGGGCCGCCCCCAACTGCGGGCTGCTTCTTGAGCCCGGGGATGGGCGGATAGGAAGTAGCGATGGCAGCCTTCCACGCATTGCCGACTGGTGCCGTAGATTTTGGGGTGCCTTTGGCCCATGCACCCCCCGACTTTGCAACGGGAGCAGGGAGCTGTCTGTTGGTGATCCATTCTTTGGAACCGACAACTGTAGGCAAGGATGGTGAGTAACAATTAAACCAGAAACAGCGCAGTGGGTTTCGTATTTACCTGGTACAGGAGCGGTCAGCGGTTCAGGGGGAGGTGGCTTTACGGCGCCCGGAAGGGGCCTGCACATGGGGTGATTGGTCTGATCCTCAATGGGTACTTCACAGAAATGGGTTTCAGGATAAGGAAAAGTGATGAGACTGGAAGAACGGTATCGTATGTCAGCGAATGTGACGAAAAATAACTTACACAGTTTGAGTGATGAAGGATGAGGACTTACTGATTGTTTGGCGACCACGTCTTGAACCAGGCATCTTCAACGAAGATACGCTTCCAGCCTGTGAGGGAAATCCGATATGATATTAATCAGTTGATCCGTTCATAGAAGGTAATCAAGGTTCCTCAATCATCACAACATCGATCGGGCTTATCAACATGCAATCGGAGAGGTGGCAGAATTCAAATCAAGTTAACTGCTCCACTTACCGTTCTTCTGCACTTGTCTTCCAGTGCTATACGTGCAATAAAAAACCTTCGTGACTTGGTCTTTCTCTGGTTGGGATGGCTTCCTTAGGAACTCGCTCCAGCGATGCTCGCCGAGTAAGCGGTCAAGCTGGGGGCACTCGCGTGCCACTTCGATGATAACCATGTCGCGTGCCTGTTTAATAGGCCATGATGGAGTAGACACAGGAAGGTCAACCATATGCACAGCATAGACGATCCACGCCACCACTCACACTGGGCTTATGGAAAAACGCGTAAAAGTGCCTAGCGTCGATACAGCACGCTACCCAACGCGCAAAATCTTGTCTATCCTTGGGTAGTTCCATGTTGCAGTGCCCATCGAGGACATAAGGGTGGACGACGCTGAGGTAGCGGGGTTCATCGTCTCCAGGAGGAGGGGTGGGGATACGCTTTGGCATGGTGGAGAGATAGAGAGATGGTATAGAGTAAAACGCAGGAGATCGATTTATTTAAGTAAAAATGGATGGGCATGCGGCTAAGGTGCTGGATCTGCGTGCTAGTGGCGACTCTTAAGGATCCCCCCTTGAAGAATTCACTTTGAAAGGTCCCGTGTTGCTACGCCGTTTCAATGGCAATGCTGTATAAGACAGATAATAAAAAGCTTGGGTCGCGGTAGTATGACCCTGATGAAAACGACAAGATCGTGTTCCTATGTTCATATTAGTTGTCAGATCTGGCTGATCCTGCATACAATGGGCATTCGAACCAAAGAAAGGAAGCTTCAGCTCCGGGACGCTCTTTCAAAGACGACGGGAAGATATACAAAGGGAGGTTTATGAGATTGTGGACAGGAGTGGGTCCTTGTCCTTGGATGTCATTCCAGTGTTTGCTGTGCGAAAAAGCACCGCAGATTGCCGACGAGTAATAATCGAATCATGTCTCGAGGACGGGTGTAGCAATGATCTCTATAAGTTATTCCTATAACTTAAGCTTGATATAACAGCGCATCGACCAGGCGGATGGCACCACGCCAATATTCTTATCGTTACTTTCAATGAGCGCTTGAAGGCGCTTGAGCCATTGTGACAAAACGTCACGAGTCCGAAAGCGTCACAGGTGGTGCCACTAGTTTAAACATTAGTCCATGACCAGCAAATGACCTGCTGCAGTGTGATATGAAACAGGTGAGACCCTCGTTCTCATTATGCCGAACAGATCTCACCAAATACGGGTGATCACCAGGAACCCCCTTGTCAAGCCGAGGGTGAGTTATTTTCATGTTCCCCGTCTGCAGGGTCTAACTTCAATGGGTGTTGTACATAATAAGCTTGTGCACTTCATGCATGCATTTCGGCACACACGTACTCTCCAGAGAAATGTGACGAACACCTCAAACGGCTCTATCAGTGTTGCTCCAAGCTATATCAGGATCGCGCCGAGCAAAATGACACAAAACGTGCCAATGATATCGATCAAGAAAACGTGTCGACCGCGTGTCCAATGCCGCAGTGTAGTTGAGCGCTGGCCTTAAGGGCATCCATGATTCTCGGTGCACAGTAACGTTCCTGCAAACTCGTGGTACGTGGATGGAGATTTACTTCAAACCCCAGCTTTCAGACTGATAGCAGTGCTCTGACCCTCGTTCGACTTTCACTATCTGCAGATACGAAGTATTTCCTCATTTATGGACCGACCATTCGGCCTTACTCAATTCAATGTGAAGTTTGTTAGAAGAGTGTAAGATCGATGTCTCGGGTGCTTCCTAGATGTCGACACCTTGAAGAACGGGTACGGGCACGGTGTGTTACTTGCGCAGCCATAGTATTAGGCGCGTCGGAAGCACGCGCAGTAAATTTTCTCCACGAGGCTGTGACACAGCTAACCAGCGTCACGTACAATTAGCGCCCACGAAGCCCGTCATATAAGGTTGTCTCGGTGCAATTTCACCGTCTGCTTGGTGTCTAGCCGTTAATAAAGGCCCAGCTGGTACCCATCGCATTGTCTGATTTGTCCCCACCAACAAATAACTGAGTCTACCATGGCATCTCCTTCTAATTCAGATGCAGGCTCCTCGTTATCCACCGGAACTATCGCAGGAATCGTCATTGGAGTTATCGCAGGCGCAGCATTGGTCATAGGTGCATGCTTCTATTTGCGGTGCTGGAGGAGAAGTAGAGGGAGGTTCACGAGGCTTCGCAAGGGGCGGAGGGCAGCAGATCCTGACGAAGAATTTATGTCGCGGGGATCAACTATTAGCGTTATTGATCGGCTCGGAGGGTATGGTCACGGGCAACAACCATCTGTATCCCTTGAGCCCCTCCTTCTACCACAGACATCACCGGATATCCCTGCAGTCCCAGTCCCAGTCCCGCCACTACCCCGAGACTGGTCTTATATCCACTCTCCCGTCCCTCCCGTCCTACCCAATATCACAACAGATCCCAGCTACCTCAGTCTCTACGAAGCCGACGATCCATATTTCCGCATCCAAAGAGCAATACTCCCGACATCTGTCACACATCACATGTCAGTATCTTCACTCAAGGCGTTACACGAGGTACCGGTTGAACAATACTTCAGGCACACAGCCAAGAATCCTGGGCCCAGTGCCCCGCTTTTCATCAATCGCACACTGAGTCGTCCCTCGCGTTCGAACCTTTCCTCGGGTCGGACAAGCACTTCCCTGCTTCCGCCCGCGGATCCTCCTCAATCTATACCATCTCGACCAGGAAGTGACACGACCAATTTGTTCGAGCCTATCAGCAGGCCCATGTCGATTGGAGATGCGGCTCTACCCAAGCCGCGGATATCATCCTCCGGTCCACTAGCCGAGATAACTATTCAGAAAGAATCTGCATTCCTTGAAGTCGATGCCAACAGTCCTGAATCCATCTATTCACAAGAATCCGCACAACATGCCTCTCATCCCCCAGACCCCAAAATCCCAACCCAGTCGTCGAGGAAAGGCAGATCATCCCAGAGATATTCGAGGACGCTCAAACTATCAGAGCTAAGCCCCGTTATCGAAGGTTCCATGTCAATGGACGAGCCTCCTTCCCACGACGTCTCGGCGAACTCAGAGATCACGAAAAAGCCATCCATCTCCCTCTCAGAACTCGAAAAACGATCATCCCTCTCAGTCGCACTATCGCACAGCACACCCTCGACCGGCCCTGAATGTACCTCGTTACCCCTCCTTTCCCCAAACAATGCATTCGGAAAAAGTGATTCCGCCACATCCCACGGATGGACAACCCCTCCCTCGAGCGGCCGAACGAGGTATCCTTCATTGGCACCTTCTAGTTCAGGGCCGTCCTCGTCTAGCTCAAATCCTCACTGTGATTCAGCCATCGAGTGGCACCGTCCACCAGCAGGTCTTGCTGCGCTCAAACATCTAGAGCTCCCAAATCCACACACTGCAGCACCTCACGAGATCCCTGATGCACCAGCGCTACCTCCTACTCATCGACCACCACTTCCGGCCGACACAAAGCGCGAGGTAGCGCCACACAGAGCTCGCTTGCGTGCGCATTCGCCAGGATCAGTCCCAGAAGTTGAGCGGAGGTCAATTGCACAATGTGGTATTGCAAGTATCGATGTGACATTGTAACTACAAGTCATGATGGATGGGTGGATATAATATGAAGGACACAACGGACCCCTATAATCTTTATCGTAAATTATGTGTACAAGTGTGCTTGCCTGGATAGTGATTGGATCGCATGGACAATAACAGACTTGATGTGGGGTGAACAGGCTTCTAACAGATGCGTGTCGGTTCCATGCAATGCACAACAGCGAATGCAACAAACAGATAATCTCGTGTGCACTGCTGACCATTGCGTGTTATTGAAGGAATCCTTTGCTTTTCCAGTACTTCACCCACGCTTGCGCATGGCTTGGTCCAACCCATTCACACTCCCGTGTAGCAAGAAGATGCATCGTATTACTCAGCGAGCACGCCTTGTCCGTAGCAAATCGCAAGCCGTTACCTGCCTCCCCGTCCTCAGAAATGATTTCAGCATTCGGAGGCTGCAAGAAACCTCGAAGGAAAGGTAGGATTTTAAGCGCCGGCTATGACAGCAAAATCAGTCGGGCACCTCCATCCATCAATGAACGTTCGACTTACGAGT
The DNA here is from genome assembly GCA_016584345.1 of Suillus ampliporus. Lineage (NCBI taxonomy): Eukaryota > Fungi > Basidiomycota > Agaricomycetes > Boletales > Suillaceae > Suillus > Suillus ampliporus. The sequence goes on along the minus strand of JABCPV010000719.1, from coordinate 6,436 downwards.
TCATTAAAATCGCGTTCCTTTGCTCCATGGGCACGTCGTTCCAGTTTTTGTATCCACTCTGGATAGGGTTCCAGCGGTAGCGCATGTTTTGTCTGACCAGAAGCTGAAAGCGCATCTCTCACACCCTCAAAGATGGTCCGCCATTGAACAGGCCGTGGGTGGGTCACGTTAACAAGTGGAACATGCGTCTCGGACAAAGCGACGTCAAGAGCTGCAGCAGCAACGCGGTCCGCGGGCGTCCATGACACGACCTAACTCAAGGTTTGTAAAAAAATTTGCATGAGAAAGTATACTCACCCCTGGAAGGTCAGGAAGCGAACCGAGGACCAAGCTTGATTTGACAAGGATGGGAACCCAATCCGTCGTAGCCCAAGCCCCAGTAGGCCCACCGGCAATCTGTCCAATTCGAAGAGACGTAGCTTGCAGACCAGATCGAGTAATGATCTGAGGAGTGCTGAGTCACTGGATCTTACTCAGACAAAGTTAAGTTACCTGTTCAGCGACATGCTTCGATGCTCCATAACCAGAACCTATTGCCATAGCAGGATCACCAATGAGGTCCTCTGGAACTGGACCCTGACTACTCGGATCCCAACCCAATACGGACCCGATGGACGAAACGAATATGAACCGCAGAGAAGCAGCATGTGGAGAAGCAAGCGCAAGATCCAGAAGCATTCGCGTACCCCGAACATTAGGTTCAAAAGAAGAAAGGGCCAAATTGAAGTCAACACGCCATGCATTGTGAATGATCATGGTCACCGAATATTTGAGCTTCATAAAGACCCATCAGGGACGAGCTGAGCAAATAAAAAGAGAACAAACCCGTTCGTAAGTGGGAGCTGCCAAACCTAATTTGTCCTGAGAGATATCTCCCTCGAGATAAGAAATCTTCCTTGACGAGGTTAGGAGTTGCGTATTCAGCCCTCTCTCCTCGAATGCTTTGAGTTGACGCAGACTGCTGTATGTTCCTGAAGCCGCCGAAAATCGATTGAGAACATAGACTGTCGAGACCTCTGGCCGTCCAAGAAGATCAGCGAGCATATAGGATCCCAGTGTCCCGGTGGATCCAGTAAGGAGCACAACACGGCCACCATCAAGCCTGACTCGCTTCGCAGGTCTTTCCATTGAGTCAGATTCAAGCTTCACAAAATCGGCCGAGTATTTTTCGATCATGACACTGATCCCCTTGATATGTGCATCCCGTATGGACTCGAAAGAAGTCCCATCCGCGCATTTAATCAAGGCGGCGACCTTCGCTGCCAGTGACTTGATAGTGGGGTTCTCGAAGATAATGTTTTGTGTGATGAGGGAGGAAATTTTCTGCATCCCTGGTTCGGAGGACCTCCGTAGGGCGCTGATGAGTCGATTCCTGAGGTACGTGGCGCTCAAGCTGTGGAGCAATTAAAGACAATGACCATCAATAAAAACAAGTTCCTACCTGTCAAAGCCCTGCGCGAACAAATCCACGATCGGGTTCAGATCCGTCTTGACATTCCCTGCCTGTGATAACAACCAAGACTCTAACTCGCCCTCCGTCCATTGTGATGGGAAGGTGTTATCGCCGACTTCGTGGCTGAGTCCGACGACGTCATATCTAAGTATAGAGAGCTTCAGCAAGTGCCAGGACGAATAATAATATGCGGATACTAACAGTGCATTAATCTCGTGCTCATATGCTTGTAGCGCCGCCTTTCTTTGGATGGTGCCTTTCATAGTCCGAGACACAGGCTTGTCGCGACGAGCGATCAGAATCATCTCCTTGAATATACGACTATAAGTCGGCATAGAGGCATTGGCGTCTTCCACATATGGCCTGAAAAGAACTGTCAATCCGGTTCTTGACTCGCAAGGGGAAATGCGCCTACCATACTCGGTTTCGAAACTGGGCAACTTGTTCCTTCATTATCCACATCAATGAAATGATCCACGGTGGGTTCGATCAAAACTCCAACTTGGTTTCGCTCACGTCCGAACATGACGGCGCCATTTACGTACGGACAACACCCGATGATCGTTTCCATGTGCGAAGGGACAGTCTTCTCTCCGGAGGATAGGACGATGACATCATCCGCTCGACTAACACTGATGCTACATCATTTCTGCAACCAAGTCGTTTTATAGTCAACAACGTACATTTTCCACAACTCCTTCTTGGTTGGGTGCCTGACGAAAAGGTCGTTGGTCGCATAACCCTGCACATCAGGAAGGTTTTCGATGCTCGGCTGGAGTTTGTCTGATCGCTGTAAAGATGCTGATCCAGCGCATCGTTTTGATTGGACCTTGACACGTACCAAGACTTGGCACTCGTATAAATCAAGATCATGAGGAGCCCAGCGAATATTGACCGTATCGGAGAACTCAACCCACTGCCAATACGGGTTGCCGTTGATAACTGAATCTCGGGGAGGAAGGATGGAGACCGGACCACACTCTGTCGCACCGTAAAGCTGTGCAAGCGGTATTCCAGCTGCGGTAAGAAAGTCTCCCTTCTTTTCTGAAAGAGGGGCCGCCGCCATACACCTGCGAGTCACGTGGTCAAAAAACCATGGGATCCAAAATCGAAGAAACATTGAGTTATAACGTACAACGTATCCGACCTTTTGTAGCACCTTTAGTGCTTCTTCCGAATCGGCCCATTGTTCGAGGTGATATGGCACACACAGAACGATATTGGTCCCGGTCTGACGGATGCATTCAATCATATTGTCCGATGTCGGAATGGGAGGCAGAGTCCGCCGGTCTCGCACGGACGTAGGCGCGTATAATGTTGCTGTAACCCCAATAAGCATCGCATATACTGTGCTGCCCACACCAAAGATATGAAACGGAGGAAGGGCCATTACGCCGAGACGGACTGATGGGTAGTTCCGGTATTGCCATAAACAGAGCTACACCACACATTAGTTTTTCTAACAAAGACGAAAACAAAAGCGGTCATACGGGCATTCACCAGCTAAGTTGGCCCCTGTGGTTTTGAGCGATAGGTTTTAGGGAAGCCAGTGCTTCCAGAAGAGTGCATGTATATAAACAGTCTCGGTTATCCGTGTGATAGTGGAGCGTTTGGGATATGGCACAAAGGGGGGACAAAGGATTCATTGCCCAAATGAGGGTAAATTTCGGATATGGATGGTATCTCGAATATTGTCAGACCGGTGCCATATCCCCCATAAGGCGCTGGACATCATCAAGAAGAGCGGCGTGGTTTGGGCTGATGGATGCTATACGACGACAACTGGTCCGGAGAAGTAAATCCACTATGGCCTGTGGTGGATTTCGAGGAGACATAGGAAATGGCTGCGCGAGGTAAAATCAAGCAAGTGATGAAGTAAAGAGCATGGGCACTCACCACGGTCCCTGCGATCAGAACCCGCTACCAAGGTTGTATACAGGAGTGTGTCTGTGTGAACAACTATTGCGGTAACTTCGCCTTCAGCTCCACTTCGCCTGGGTCGTAGTGCATGGGCTATTCGATGAGTAGCTCTGCCAAACTCGCGTAGGAAATGGAAGTCAAGGCGCCAGTTTGTGGGTCTGGAAAGATGTATATTGGCAGAGATGCATTCCTCTGCATGTGAAAGTCAATAATATCTGGGAAGAGAAGTGAGCCATCGAGAGGAGGACACTCTGGTTAGCAGCCATCAAGGTGGACTGTATGAGGTCAGGGGGGATATTCGAAGTAGACATAACGCGAAAGACTTATAAAAATTAAGCTGGCCAGGGTATTTGATCAAGTGCTGATATAGAGTATGAGGAAGACAGTCCATCAGGTGAGATGATAAAGGTGGTATAGGCACGTAATGACCTACAACGTGTTAAGAGCGCAGTTGTACTTAAAGTCCCGCGATTTTATTCCGACTCGGAATGCAGAATTTAAGTCGTTCCTATCAATTAGCACATGCCTATAGGAGGCCCACAAGAACCTTCGTCCGTTTCGGATATGAAAATAATTAATAATCATAATCCAGTTTAAGTACTAGCGTCACGTTGAAGCGGTCCTGAAAGCAAAGCTTTGTTTATGGACAATTTGACAAGCCTATCAAGTCTCTATACGTGCTCTCGGTGTTCTTCGCGAGGAGTAAGCCAAGTCTAAATCTTTAATATTAATGCCACGAATGTAGAGATACGCACTTAGCTTCGTCACACCGTCAGTATTCCTAATTCCTCAGGTCCTCAAGCCTAAGCCGTATCGTGCTATGCAAGAAGGTCTCCTGACGCCAGGATCCCGGGTCCCGGGTCTGGCCATCCACCACAATCAGTACGTCATTCCGAGCAGCAGAGACTTTGCCAGTGTCTGTTGATCCCTTCTGTCTCACTCACGTCATGTCCGGGCACCTCAGATACTTGTCACAGAAGATGTACCGTCGTTCAACCGCGATTAATTGATTATCGATGCCGACGAACGAAAAGACTCGTGGACTGACCATACAACGGAAAGTGCCAAGTTGCAAATCATCACGAATGTAGTCGTTCCGATCTCACGTTCATAATCCTTGGCTGGGTCATCCCCAATCCCCCCGACTCGGGGAAGGTTGAGTATCTGGCATGTACCTTGAGAACGCTGGGCGTCGTGGGATACGTCAATCGCACTGCAGGGCGTCACCATAAGGGAATCTTCGCCATTTCAAACGGAAAAAATTCACCTACTAACTCAACTCCAATCAGCATCTTGCCCGGGGCTCGGCAGAAGTAAACAAGGAGGCAATACCCGCCTGAGCCTTTATAACGTTAAATCCCTGCGAACTTTACGCCGCGATGGCGGATAAGCTCAATCACCGTCGACCACAAGACCAGCCGAGGATGTACGACGTTTAACGCGGGAGCGGAACATCCATAGCAACAACGACAAGAACGGTAGCAGCAATACCATCAGCAGCCTGAAGCACCCCTAGGAGATTAGGTGACGTCCCGATATACAGTACCAGGAAAAAACTTGCTGCACGCAGTAGCGCGTGGCTTAGCATATCACGGGTCCAATCCGCCATACTCTAGGAGCCGTTCGGTTCACGGCAATCTTGGAGCGAAGCCGCGTTGAATCCGTTTGACGAGAATCTGAGTAGTCATCGCTTCAAAAGGGGCATATCCAATCAATACACAAATGCATACGCGCCCAAAATATACTTGCTCTCTCCATACCGGGAGCCGCAACTCCACTTGCGCGTCCTCGGGGAAGGCACCTTTGGCGTAGTCCTGACTCGACATTGAGGAAGTGATAATGTTACCGCGCGATGAGTGGAACCCTAGCTAAACTTTTATGTTATCCTAGAAAGGAAGATATACCTACAAAATTCCGTGTAGGCCATAGAAAGGGGTCGAAATCCATGGACTACCATGCGTCGTAGGTGATCACCACAATCGATCTAGACAGAATTAGAACGCGGCGCAGCGTGGAACAGATATAGATTTTGTCTCCTAAGATGTATTATAGGTCGGCATCGAAGAGGATATTTTCCCTCGCGCAAGCCGGTGAGAAAGATGTTGCTGTATATTTTCAGAGCCGCAGTCTAATGCTCAGCCTTAACGGTCTTGAAGCTCCGGTGTTGGCTCGATCTTGAGAGCTTCGGAGGAACGATTAAACTTATGGGTGCACATCACCCTAGAGAGTTGTTGCGCACGAGGAACTGAAGGCACTTGTCCAGCCTGTCAGTAACACCAGTACTGCTACATCGTCTGATCCCATTCTGAGTAGTGATGTCTACATACCGTTAACGTCACAGTGATCAAAAAGCTCATCAAGGCTCGCAGTTCTAGGCGATAAATGCAGGACGAGTTCGAGAGATACTTGCAAAGGCGCGTTAGACAAGCCAGAGTCTAAACACAATGAATTTGAATCGATCAGGACATTCTGACCGATTCTCCAAGTCCTCCAGATCCTGGATGAGTGTTGACACCAAGAAGAAGATGCTTTGCACTGATCATTTGATGTGCTAGTGACTGAACTGGCTGGCAGAGCGTACTAGACAAACGATATGGCCCTGGGTGAATGGGAGTGGCTGTGCAAACAGAGTCGGTCCGATTTGGGGAGTCCAATAGAGTCCGATGCTTCAATTGCAAGCTCTAGCTTACACAAACCAGTAGAAGACCGGAAAGCACGTAGCACTTGATTGCATTCATTCATCTGTCATCCATGCATTCAAGTCGATATCATATTTAGTATTTGGGATGTTCCTATTCGATGCCCCGTATTCCCTTAAGCCGCAATGAAATTTGTTCTTATAGATATCGATCAGCTTTACAACAAACTAGATATTGCCATTAACCACTGACAACACCCATGCGAGAGCAGAAGCATGACTCACTGTAGCGACGTGCCATTCAGACTGCCAGCTCGATCAATAATCGCAGTGATTATCACCATCCTATGAGTAATACAATGTGCGCAAAGGGTGAGTCATTGGCCCCTGGATGCAAAGCAAACCACTCATACTCACCCTAGAAA